>JAQGBX010000004.1:0-80396 GCA_034698745.1 Megaphyllum sjaelandicum
CTGATTTAAATTGTATGATGATCCCCCCTGCCACATGGTACTATGTACTGACTGCAGGGTAATGAATAGAATAGAATTCTTTCCTAACTTTTTCAGATATTTTCAAATTCCCTGTCTTTTTCAGGTCTGGGGAAACCCAGTTTTCATTGATCCTCGCCGACTTCACTGCTAAGCGCCTTATCTTCCCGGGGACCGTGGAGCCGGCAAGATCTGATACAATTTCGCACCCCAGAACTATATAAAGATCCGTTGTGCGAAATTGTGATTGAAATCCTGTAAAAGTTAAGCATTTCCTTAAAGTTTATGACGTCTGAATAGGGTAGGGGGTTGTGCTGATGGAACGGACACAATTTGGTCAGGGGCTTGTGCGATTTTGCGGACGTCCTTTTTGAACGGCTCCTTAGATACTGCGAAGTTTTAGAAATCAAAATTGCAGAATTTAAAATGATATACAATGGAATTGAAAATTGAGGTTCTACGGTTCGCGGTCATGGGCAACTCACAAATTGCTGGACAATTTGATAAAACCAACCCGGATTCGCCTTCTTATATCATAAAAAAATAAATACGGAATAAAACAAAATGTTACGCTAAAGAATACGTATAGTTTTGAGCGCCATTTTTCTATAAAATCCCATATTTTAAAATCCTAGTTTAAGAACCAATAGGCGTCCACCTTTATTCATTAAAAAAAATTCAAAATAAAATTAAATTGCGGATCATTCCACGGCGTGGCTTTTGAATAAAATCCAATACAGTATTCAAAACCCAAGTAACGGATCCGCATAAGATGGTGTTTTAAAGGAATCTGGCGTCCGTCTTAATTTCCTTAACTATAAATAGGGAATAAAATTCAAATTTTGACGCGGATCATACCTTCGCGTCAGTTTTGAATGAAATTCCAGATTTCATTAAAAACCATAAATACGAAATAAAATTCAATTTTAAAATTCAGACGAATTCAAATCGCGTCTTTTAAAAACGAATAAAATTTCATACTTAAAAGTAGGCTACTTAACAAAACCGCGTAGGATGCTCTTGGCTCAGCGCGTCCTACGATTTTGATTCTTCTCTTTTCTTGGCCATCTTCTCGCGGTACAACATGATGCTTTTGCCGTTGATGACGGACAAGCGCTCCATCGGAGTGAGATTCTCGTTTATGACAACGAAATCTTCCACGTCCTCATCTTCATCGCTCTGGCTATCGTCGTCTAAATACTCGCAACCCAGGTCACAAGCTGCTCTCGGCTTCAAAAGAAGAAAAAAAAAACATTGAGAATGTCCTGTGGAATGGTTGATAAAACATGAAAAAATGCGATAAGAAATGATCGCTGTTTCAATTGCAAATTTCATCGTGCGAATTATGAGAGGTTTCAAGAAAAGAATTTCAAAATTTATACCGAGAAAATATTCTGGCCAACTAATTTGCAAACGCATCGGGATAATTATTTGGCATTGGCAAAAATCGTTTAAAAATTCACCGTGGAAATGTTTGGAGATCAAACATTCAAAATTTATCATTGTTTTGCCCCAGAAATTCCATTCGTGCAAATTTGTACTGGGAAAACGTGGAAAATTGTGCAATTTATCCTCGGAAAATGTTGAAAATCGTGCATAATTTGTACAGGGAAAACGTAAAAAATTGGGCAAATTTGCCCTCGGAAAACGTGGAAAAGAGCAATTTGTCCTCAGAAAACGTTGAAAATTTGGCAAATCAGTCCTCAGAAACTGTTGCCATCGCCGTTTGGCAAACTACTTTTAAAATTGGATTAACGTTTTGGCAAAAATATTTCAAAAATTCACCAGTTAAATGTCGCCTAGATAAGGATTTTAGAATTTGTAAGGCTAATATTCTGTCAAAAAAGGATTTCGAGATCATGGGCATTTTTTAGGAAGAGGATTTTAAAATTTACATCGGGATAATGGTACGGCAAACTACAGGGTTCCCCCAGAAATTTTATTTTCAACTTCCCTGACTTTACCATTTTTAAAAAAAATTTCCCTGAGTCCCTGACCTTGCAATGACAATGACACTAATTGACCCGTGCAAATATTATCCACAATTTCGCAAAATCCTCACCGGAGAATATATTGTAAAATTTACTACAATGTAATGACCATTTTGAAACTTTTTAAAACTTATTATGGAAAAATTAAAATTTGCTAAAAAATCAGCATGAAAAAATTTGAAAATTTTACAATTTTGTATTCAGAAAATGAAGAAAGTTTGGCAAATTTGTATTCGGAAAACGTGGACATTTTTTGCAAATTTGCACTCAGAAAACGTGGAAAATTTTGCAAATTTGCTCTCTGAAAACGTGAAGAATTGTGCAATTTTTTCCTCAGAAATTGTTGCAAATTTATACGTAGAAAATTTTTAAAAATTTGCAAATGGGCAAAAGCATTATTTTTTGATCGTTATTTTTTCCAAGTCATTCTTCCCCGACTTTTTCAGGTCTGGGGGACCCTAAACTAATTGCACAATTTAGCAGAAAAATGTCTCGGCAGAAGGAAGTTAAAATTTCTATCGCGTGGTTGGCACGTTATCACCGTGTAATCTGCATATGATTCCTTCAAAACATCAGCCCCGGAAACGAAGTGCAAGCATCCATGAAGAAACCAAACCATCAGCAAATTCATACGAAAATACGACAATCCGAAACTGGTCATTAGCCTCGCTTACCTCTGCCTCATTGGTGCTCGTCGTAGCGGGATCGTCGGCAGCAGACGTACTGGCAATGAGCGGATGAAAGAGCAACGTCTTCGTATCCTTCACGTATTGCGCCGTTCTCTCCTGGAGAGAATCGAGGTCCTCGTAAGTTGCAGTATCTTGATCGAACACCTCTGGAACGGAGGGCATTTTACCTAAACGGGGAGTAAAGCAAAAAATAACGCCGACATCAGCAAGCGCCAATCCTCCCCCCCCCCATCAGTCCCGAGTTTCTGGGAAACATTTCAAAGATGAACGTAAATGCCCCCCGTAATGTGGGATTTCACATTTCCGGTACGTACCAGGGATCGTTATTATTTCTTCGCCAAATTCGACTAAGACCACGACCGACGTGGATTCGCTTTTTCCATCTGAGGAATTAACGTCGGCCAAGTCGATTCCTGAAAAATCGTAACATTCGGAATGCGGTTAAAATCCGCATGATTTAACAACCGCCCAGTGAGAAAAAGAGATAATGTGCACGGATTTCTCGCGAAAAACCACGGGTTCGAACATTCTTAAAAATAGGATCAGAAATGAATTTTCCAAATGAAGGGCTCGTCATTTTCATAATTTTGCTGAATTTTTATCAGTGCCTGGGATGATTAGGGATGTCATTTCACGTTACGAACGATTTCGCACCATGAATCCGGAGCTCCGCCAAAACGTTGGACGTCGGGAAAAAGGTCAGAAAGTTTTGAAAAACCTCATAAGTTTGATAAAAGCGTCAGAAATTCTGAAAAAACATCAGAGATT
The DNA here is from genome assembly GCA_034698745.1 of Megaphyllum sjaelandicum. Classification (NCBI taxonomy): domain Eukaryota; kingdom Metazoa; phylum Arthropoda; class Diplopoda; order Julida; family Julidae; genus Megaphyllum; species Megaphyllum sjaelandicum. Next base: position 3,467 of record JAQGBX010000004.1, read on the forward strand.
CTGAGTAAACTATCAGATTTTTAGGAAAAACGTCTGAAATTTTCGAAAAAACGTCATACAATTTGATAAAAAGTAAAAAAATTTAATAAAAGTCAAATATCATAATAAAAAGACAAACATTTTGGGAAAAAGGTCAGCTATATTGAGAAAACGTCAGATAATTTTAAAAAAGCGTCATACCTTTTGGGACAAACGTCACAAATTTTAGGAAACAGTCCTTTTGGGAAAACAGGCTGAAATCATTGGAAAACGTATTTTTCGAAAAACATTAAACCTTATATGAAAAATGTCAGAAATTTTAGGAAAACGTCATATATTTTGCGAAAAACGTAATTATCTTTTGGGTAAATGATCACAAATGTTTTAAAAACGTCATATATTTTGCGAAAAAGTCATACCTTTTGGAAAAACGGTAAGAAATTTATGGAAAAACGTCATATCGTTTTGGGAAAACGGTCAGAATTTTTTGGAAAACGTCATATCTTTAGTGCCAACTGTCAGAAATTTTAGGAAAACGTAATACGTTTTGGGAAAATGGTCAAATTTTTGGGAAAACGTCAGACATATTGGGTAAAAAAAAGAATTTTGAGAGAACTTCATAAATTTCCAAAAATTTCGGATAGGCATGCAATCTAACGACCCACCAAGTTGATCATAAAACTGAGAAAATAATCCGTAGTGACATCAAAGAGCCCTCCATTCCATTTCGTGCGAGCGAGGAAACGAAAAATCAACAAATCCGAAGACAGACAATTTAAGACTTGCCTGTGTCGAGTGGAGGTGGCAAAAGACGGTCAAACTTGCATTCCGCAGTTATATCGAAGCAAGGTGGCATCGGCACCACCACGAAATCGGAATCGCTCCCGGAACTGCTCTCGCCACAACCGTCCTCTTTGGACATTTCCTCGAAGAGAGTTACCGCGCACGGAGCTGAAATTAAGTAAGAAAAAAGATTAATTAACAACCGTCCCCTATTTAATTAAGAGTGTCCACCAGCTGTGCATCCTCCAGGGTTCCTCCAGAAATTTCGTTTTCAACTTCCCTGACTTTTCCAGGTTTAGATTTACAAAATTTCCAAATTTTGTAAAATTGACGTAGTAAAATATTTCGCAAAATTTACTAATGACAATTTTGAAATTTAACGTAGAAAAATTTAAAAAATTGGTGCTTAACAAATTTTTGAAAATTTGGCAATTTTGTATTCGAAAAACTTGGGAAATTTCGCAAATTTGTCCTCGGAAAACGTGGGAAATTTTGCAACTTGTACACGGTAAACTGGCGAATTTAGCAAATATGCACATGGAAAACGTGCGAAATCTTGAAATTTTGTACTCTGAAAACGCGGGAAATTTTGCAATTTTGTACCAGGAAAACGTGGGAAATTTTGCGATTTTGTACTCGAAATACATGAGAAATTTGGCGATTTTGTACTCGGAAAACGTGAAGAATTTTGCAAATTTGTCCTCGGAAAACGTGGAAAATTTTGCAAATTTCTTCTCAGAAAATGGGCCCTGAGCTAACCAAGTAGAAGCTTTAATTTTGGATCGCAACAACCTGGCTACGTTTAATTTCCCTGACTTTTTGAAAATCAGCCATTCTTCCCTAACTTTTCCAGGTCTGGGGGTACCCTGTTTAACTCATGACTAACAATTTTATTCGGCTAAAATACCTAATTCCGATCCAGCGACTAACGCTATGATTATCCACGAAGGACTAAATTGGTCATTTTAATTTACGAATGACAATTACAGTCCTCAACTTTAGCCATGATCGAAAATTCACTTCGTGTAACGCCAAACATGCCCCGCGCAACATTAAGACATAACTTCTCCGCAGTTTCTTAAGTAAACCACCGATTAAGTAAAACAGTCCCTTAGTTCACGCTGAGGAAGGATGGAAGGCGGGGGACCGGGGGGAGGGGCATAAAACCATGGGGGAAACAAACCTAAATTACACCGAGGCCTCGCGAAGAGGAAATATACTCACGCTCAATGACGATAACCCCGTCCTCGTCCTCCGAATCCGGAATATCAAAGTCATTTCCTTCAACATCGCTAACCGCATTCTTCAAACCCGATTCCGGAACATGGGAGGAGTCATTCCTAACATCTTCTTCAAATTTGTCTCCGTAAATGTCCTCAAAAAACTCATATTCGATGATCTTGATGATGTGCCCAGGTTTAATTACGTGGATATGACCAGGCGGATCATCGGAGTCATTCCCTTCAACGTCGTTAACCGCATTCTCCAAATCCGAATGATCGGAGTTATTGCCTTCAACGTCGCTAACCGCATTCTCCAAATCTGGATGATCCAAGTCATTCTCTTCATCATCGTCGACATCCTCATCTTCGGATGAGGATCCTGACTCCCAATTCTGAGAATCTGATTCATTCTCTTTATCGTCCTTTTCCTCGTGCACCAAAGACGGCATATCGCCTTCACCATCCTCCGAATCATTCTCTTCATCTGTGAATAAAATGAGAAAGACTTAAAATAAAGTAGCGGTTTTCGTAGAAGCAAAATGCATGAACGCAACTTTTTTAAAAAAAATTCCATGACCAATGGCAATGTCAACAAATTTGACTTACGCCAATGTTATCCAAGATTTTGTAATCTTCCTATCCCATCCCATCCTTCTCGTTAAAATCCCAAATACATGTACGGGAAATATAACTAAATTGTGATATTGGGGTTAATCATCACCAGGCTGTTTAGTCTGACTTAAATTGTATAATGATCCCCCCTGCCACATGGTACAATGTACTGACTGCAGGGTAATGAATTGAATTGACACCGGACAATATTTTGCAAAATTGACCAATGACAATTTTGAAAATTTTTCAAACACTGTTCAAAGAAACAAAACTTTTGCATTTGTGAAACTTAAGTTTCAAGTTCGAAAATGTTGAAAACTTGTACTTGGAAAACTCGCGAATTTGTATTACGAAGAGTTTGTGAAAATTTTGAAAACTGCACTCGGAAAACGTTGAAAATTAAACTGAATTTGTACTCGGAAAACGTGGAAAATTATGCAAAATTTGTACTCTATGAACGAGGAAAATTTTCAAATGTTTACTCATAAAATGGGCTCTGAGCTAACCATGTAGAAGCATTAATTTTGGAATGCAACAACATGACTACAGTAGAACCTCTCTTATATGAACCAATTGGGACCAGAGGTGGTTCATATAAGTGAAAAGTTCAGATAAGGGAGGTTGAAATTCAAACCAATAGAAAACCAATTTAAAAAAAAGGAAACAAGTCAATTTATAATATGAAATTATTAAAAATTTATGTAAGCAATACTCGAAAAAGTGTAAAATTTCGCCAGTTTGACTCCGGATACCGTTCAAAATTTTGCGAATTTGTCCTCCGAAATTGTTTAAAATCTTCGCATCCGTACTACATATTTTTTTTAAAAAAAGTTTGCAATTGGAGCCCGAGCTAACAGCGCAGAAGCATTTAATTTCGGATCGTGACAACATTAATACGTCGTAGAAGTTTCCCCGACTTTCCCCGGGTCTTGCGGAACTCCGCGTTACATTTTAGACGAAAACCATCATCCCCGTAAAATTCCCAGAATTCACCGACACAACGTTGGTACCGTCTTAAAATAAATCTAAAAAATACATTACCTGAAACCGGCTCGGCCTCCACAACAGTAACTGGAGGACCTTCGACGTCGCTGGGCGTTTCATCTTCGGACTGTTCCGAGTCATCCAGTGTTTTGGATTCAGGAAGGCCCCATCCCTCAACTGACGGTGTCGAGCTATCAATCGAGCTATCAATGGGCGGAGTCGACGTGCTACATGAGCTATGTTCTACGCGGATAAGAGACAACAACAATAACAACAAACAAAAATGAAATTAATTTAGCGTCGATTTTCAAGGGGGGGGGGGGAAGCAATAATTCCCCCCCCCCCCCCCAAAAAAATAATAAATTAAAGACTATTACCCAGGCTGCTATAACCACTCATAAAAGATCGGTACGCGCTTGGCACACTCTGATGAGATAACTCTACTTCAATTTCCTGCGAAGCAAAAAAACAATTGAAAAAGAAATGCTCAAAGATGCTTTCTCGGATCGAGAGGAGGACAGGATTCAACACAAATGAACTCAAAAACTTCCCCGACTTCTGCAGATTCCAAAACAAATTTTCTCGACTACCCCAACTACTAAAAATGCAAAAAAATATGACACGGGCCTTATATATCGCGACCCTGCTTTTAAAAGTGACGCAACTTCAATTTTCGATTTAAATAACTTTCGACTTCCCCGACATCTTAATATTACGAATCAAATTTCCCTTTTTCAGGATTCGAAACTAATTTCCCTGACTACTCTAGTAAAAAAAATGCAAAAAAATTGACATTTTCAAACCATTTTTCAATTTTTGGTTTAAGACGGTACCACGCCATAAAATCAATATTTTGCAAAAATTGCACAAGAAAATATTCGATATTTTGCAAAAATTGCACAAGAAAATATTCGATATTTTGCAAAAATTGCACAAGAAAATATTCGGTATTTTGCAAAAATTGCACAAGAAAATATTCGGTATTTTGCAAAAATTGCACAAGAAAATACCGGTATTCGATATTTTGCAAAAATTGCACAAGAAAATACCAGTATTCGATATTTTGCAAAAATTGCACAAGAAAATATTCGATATTTTGCAAAAGTTGCACAAGAAATTATTCGTATTTTGCAAAAGTTGCACAAGAAAATATTCGACATTTTGCAAAAATTGCACAAGAAAATATTCGATATTTTGCAAAAATTGCATAAGAAAATATTCGATATTTTTCAAAAAATCGCTTAAGAAAATATTCGATATTTTGCAAAAATTGCATAAGAAAATATTCGATATTTGGCAAAAATTGCACGCGAAAATATTCGATATTTTGCAAAAATTGCACACGAAAATATTCGATATTTTGCAAAAATTGCATAAGAAAATATTCGATATTTTGGAAAATTTGCACGCGAAAATGTTCGATATTTCGCGGAAAACTTGCACGCGAAATTGTTCGATATTTCGCGGAAAATTTGCACGCGAAATTGTTCAAAATTTCGCGGAAAATTTGCACGCGAAAATATTCGATATTTCGGAAAATTTGCACGCGAAAATGTTCGATATTCCGGAAAATTTGCACGTAAAAATGTTCGATATTTCCGAACATTTGAACGCGAAAATGTTCGATACTTCGGAAAATTTGCTCATGCAGACTGGAAATTTCACAAAAAAATTTCGGAAAATTTTAAAATTCTTCTTCAGAAAATATGGAAAGTTTTGCAAATCAGTACTCGGGGAAAGTTATAAAAAAATCAGTCTTCCAAAAGTTAAAATCCAGTAGGAAAGTTTTCTATAATTTGAAAATTTTGCCCATTTTTTGCTGAAAATTTTTGTAGAAAGTGGTGACCACGTAGAAGCATTATTATTGGATTGTGACAACATTAATATGTTGATTTTCCCTGACTTTTTCGAAATAAAATCATTCTTAACTGTCTTGTCCAGGTCTGGAGGAACCCTGAATGACAACATGGGAGGGCGGTGTCGTCAAAAATAACGCATCTGGCCCGTGACTGGGCACCACTTACGCTTTCGTCTTCGTCCTCGGAGTATTCATCTAATTTCGGATCGACAACTTCGATGTTGCACCAAATGCGATGGCCAAACAGCTGCCCATTGTTGGTAAAGCTCCAATGACTTTCGTAACAGCCAGTAGTTCTCGGGGCGTGGAATTGCACGCAGACCGTTCCATTTTGCTTGGACAAGAGATGCGGAACTGGCACCTCTTCCTCAGTCGAAGCAAAACCTCTCGAACCCCACAGAAACTTTAACTGAAAACAACAAATGTTAATAATTTTCTCGTCAAAACTTCTACGGCAAAGTCAGAAATCGTGACGTTCATAATTTGGAAATTATCGATTATTTTGCTAATATTTGACAATTTTCCAAATTCTAGAAACTTGCAATATTCGAAAATGTTGCATATTGTTCAACAATATTTCCGAAAAATTTTACGATTTGGAAATTTTCGAAAAACACAAAAACTGTCGAGCATCCATACTCCTAACTGTTGCAATTTTGCAAAACCATCGAAACATTCGGACAAATGCAAAAAAAAATTCACAAAATTGTTCCGAAATCTTCCAACTGTCAAAAATTCGAAAAAATAGCCTCGCTCCTAGTTATTATGTCATAAATTTTATTCCTTCTTTTTAGTCTGATCCAGCGACTAATGTTACGAAGTTAGCAGCTTATGCTGCTGAGTTAGTCATTTTTATTTAAGAATGACTATTTTAGTGGTCAATTTTAGCCAAGATCAACATTTTTTTCGACTTTTTCAACACTGATGGTCACATGAAATCCTTAAGATGAAAAGTTTCGCTGGTAAGCTCCAACTTACCCTGGTCGACTCGTCCCACGCCTCGGTTCCAAAATTCACCATGCGCCACTTCTTGGTGAATACAGTGCCAGGATAGAACACCGTGCCGTCCGGGACAGTTTCGTCGAGCAAAAATTTGGCGTCCAAAGCTTTTGCAGGTTTTGAGGTGCTGCAAATTATAATAAAAAAATGCAACACGTCACTTTTCTCGTTCGTTAATAAACTTTGACATGTCCAGAATTATAAAGTCCAGAACAGGGTTCCCCCAGAAATACAATCTTCTACTTCCCTGACTTTTCCAGGTTTCAAAAAAATTTCCCTGAAACAATGCCCACGTCAAAAACTAACATATTTTGCAAACTCGACACAGGAAAATATTTTACAAAATTTACTAATGACCATTGGGAAAATTAACATAGAAAAAAAAATTGCATGAATTTTGTATTCGGAAAACGTGTAAATTTTTACAATTTTGCTGTCGGAAAACGCGGAAAATTTTGCAAATGTTGACCTCGGAAAATGGGGATAATTGTGCAAATTTTGTCCTCGGAAAACGCGGAGAATTTTGCAAATTTGTCCTAGGAAAACGCGGAGAATTTTGAAAATTTGTCCTCGGAAAACGTGGAAAATTTTGCATTTTTGTCCTCGGAAAATGTGGAAAATTTTGCATTTTTATCGTCAGAAAACGTGGGAAATTTTTCAATTTTGTACTTGGAAAATGGGCCCGAGCTATCCATGTAAAAGCATTAAATCTGCATCGCAACAACTTGACTTCGTTGAATTTCCTTGACTTTTACAAAATAAGTCATTCTACCCTGACTTTTCCAGACAATTTCAACTGCCCTTACTTTTCCAGATCTGGGGGTACCCTGTATTAGATAAAAGTCCGTAATTAATGTGTTTTTACAGGGAAGTCGGAATCGCTGCGATTTCTGATTCTTCGGTTTTATCGGCTTTCGGTTCACTCGAATATGATGGAAACTTTATTTTGTGCTCCCCACGAACATGTGCATGTAAGGCTTCGTATACTTTCCGTTCCTCATCTTCAGTCAACCTGCAAATTAAACATTCGTTTAAGATATTTTATCATGTTTTCAAAGATTAGCCGAACTATATCGCGTGGAGAGATCGTGCATAAAATTCATTAGCAACCAGCGCACGAGTAGACTACATTTTTTTTTTTAAAAAAAACTTAATTTCCCCGACCAATGACAAAATTGACATATGCCAAGATAATCCACGATTTTGAAAAATTTACATAGGACAAAATTCTATATTTCACAAAAGTTACCAATGAAAATTTTTAAAAAATTTCAAATAACATAAAACAATTTCGAAAATGTTACAAAATTAGCATGAATTTTTTTTAGATTTGGAAAAGGTTGACAAATTGTACACTTTGGACGCTAAGAAGATTGAGAATTTTTCAAATTTGTCCTCGGAAACTGTACAAAACGTTTGAAACGTGACAAGCTTCTTCGAAAACTGCCAGGAAATTTTGCCAATTGGCCAACCAAATCTGTTGAAAAATGTACCAATTAATAACTCTGAAACCATGATAGTTTTCGTGAATTTGTCAATGGAAAAGATTGAAATATTTGCAATTAACTTGCAAATATTTCGATCTGCATTTCAACTTTGGAAAACGTGGACAATTTTACACAATTTATCCTCAAGAAATTGCAGCCAATTTTGCAAATTTGTACAAGGAAAATTTAAAAAAAAAGCTTGCAAATGGGCCCTGACCTAACCACGGAGAAGCAAAAATAAATTATGGAAATGTGACAACACTAATAAGCGGAATTTCCCCGACTTTCTCAAAATGAGTCATTCCTGCTGGATTTTTACAGACATTTTCCAAGTCTGGGGGAACCCGGTGTGAGAATTCTCTACGAGTCACGAAGCCAAAACACGAAGCCCGGCAAAATTACGGAAGATATATCGTAATCTTACACTTGTCTAGGACTATCCGGATGAAGTACTTCATTAAACAATTTAAGAGCAGTCTCTCTACGAGAACTAGCAAAAATATTTTTATCAATGGAATTGCCAAGGCAGCGATGACGTGACCTGCAAAATTAAAGATTCGTAGTTTTAAGATATATATCACCTTAGCAAAAAGACTAGATGAAACAGCGCCATTAGCAACCAGCACACGAGTCGAATAAAATTCTAAAAAACCTTCTAAGAAATCAGGTCTTATAATTTTTTTTAGAAAGCTCTAAATAAACCCAAAAACCAATCGTTGAAATTTGAAAGAGATACGGACGACTGTTTGTAAAATTACATGAACTTCGAGTAGATTTGTGAGAAATCTTATCAAGTTTTATAACATTTTGTTTTAGAAATTTTCATTCTGAATAGACACAAAAATTACACCATGGCGTTTTGTAGAAATACAAAACTTATTCCGTGAAATTTGAGTGGATTTCTTGAAAAATCCTATTTATAGAAGTGTTCAATAAGTTTCCGCAATCATTTAAAAAAAACAAAAAGCTGTGTATGGATTTTAATGAAATGTGTCGGAAAAAGTCTTCCATCATTCCGGAACATATTTCAACATTAAAAAAATTACGTTTTAAAAATTACGCGTTCCCAAAATTGTTGCGCAAAGATGGAGTCTGAGGAGATGGTGGCTGAGCAGCCTTTTTCAAACTTCCGAAGGCATTTGAGGAGCGGAAAACCATGACACGTTCAAGTCCGAGTAACATCCGAACGTTCGGTCTACGAGTCTTCCCTGACTTTTCTAGGTTTTAAAAAAATTTCCCTGACAATGCCAAAAATTGACATTTTATTTACTAATGACAATTTTGAAAATTAACAAAATTTGCATGAATGGATTTTGAAAATTGGGAAATTTTGTATTCGGGAAAATTGAGAAATTTTGTACTCAGAAAACGTGGAGAATTGTGCAAATTTGACCTCAAACTGTTGCAAATTTTGAAAATTTGTACTCGGAAAATGGGCCCTGAGCTGACCATATACATGTTGTAGAAGCGTTAATTTTGGATCGTGACAACATGACTACGTTGAATTTCCCTGACATTTTTTGAAAAAAGTCTTTCTTTCCTGACTTCTCCAAGTTCGGAGGTACCCTGTTGAAAGCATTAAAAATGGTGACAGAAGTGGACGTTTAGTGGCTCGAACAAATGCCTGAAGCTTAAACGTTTTTTGAGCTAAGCATACTCTCGCTCCCAAAAATTCACCGAACAAAATGGACATTTTCTTAATAATAGATGACATTTACGTGGATTTCTCCACAAAATTTCATTAAAATCCACATAGCCGTTATTTAACAACAACAAAAAAATGATTGCAGAAACATAACAAATACCCCTCGTATTTCTCGTACCAGTAAAAATAGGAAAAGCTATTTCGCAGGTCATTAAACCAGATATACGAGCCTTTACTTGTATAGTTTTCAGTAGTAGTTTTAAAATCTAATATAATAAGACGAAAATTCTTTAATTATTCAAAATAATCAGAAACTGAGCGGACCTCAAGGACAGGACAGCTATACACGAGAGCTTAACCCCTACAGCAGGCGAAATGGCAGCGTTTCCGAGTTCGTAATGAAAGCGCGATCCCTCGGTAAAATTTCATATGAAACATTGTATATTACCATTCAGATTGGGGAGTGGGTTCGGGATAAAGTGCTTGTACTTCCTGCAACAATTCACCTGGCAACGAACCATCACACCTTGGAGCTTCAAATTCATCACGTATCTCATCAGACATACTGCAAATTAAAGATTGGGTTTAGGATATTTTAGCAATATCGGCAAAAGACGAGGAGAAGCATCAACGGCAACGCGCAGTGGGGCCGTGCACGTGAAAGGCTGGCATTAGTTATTTCATTAGGTTTTACCTAAACAGGGTACCCTCAGAAATTTCATCTACATGGTACAATTTTCCATATTTTTAATAAAATTTACTGTCAATTTTGAAATTTTTTTACAAATAATAATTTAAACTCGAAATGGTAGTAAATTATTGTAAGTTGCCCTCAGAATCTGCCGGAAATTTCACACATTTCTAACCTCAGAAACTACTGATAAATTTTACAAATTAGCACTCGAAAAAAATTGAAAATTTGTGCCTGGAACAGGTTAAAAAATTTGTAAATGTGTCTTCGGAAATTGCTTGAAAAATTTTAAAAAAAATTGCACACAGAAACATACAATTTTTTTTTCAAACGTGTCGTCGGAAAAAGTAGAATATTTTGAAAATTTGTCCTCGGAAACCGTCGAATATTTTGCAAATTCATTCTCGGAGACTGTTGAAAATTTTGCAAATGTGTCTTTGGAAACTTCTTGGTAAACTTATAAATTTGTACTCACCAACTGTTTTCGGATATTAATACGTTAAATTTCCCTGACTTTTAAAATAAGCCATTCTTCAATGACTTTTTAAGGACATTTTCGAGTTCCCCGACTTTTTCAAGTTTCTCAGGTCTGTTTATTAGCGGGGATAATAATTGGAAAGACAAGTTCACTTTTGGTTTCAAACATTAAAGATACTACCTGGGTTCAGATTCAGAATAAACCATTTTGCGCAACAACGGCGCAACCGACGCTCTGCCTTCGATACACTTCCGGAGTTTCAGGAACACGTGCTCGCTGTCATGGTAGTTTTGATGCTCTTCACACTTTTCACACAGATCGTAATCCGTGCAGTTCCTGTGTAAAAGTAATCGTAAAAATGTTGAAAACAAAGCATGAGATGCAAAGTTCGCGTTACGTTTTTTGTACGGACAATTGGTATGTTTTAACGTTTGAAACGAACTACTTCAATATTTTTATTTGCGGATAAATTTCTATAATTGTCATTTGATCAGATGGATTATTTGGCGCGTTGCTGATAGCTCGGAATTTTTCATAACAAGCTGATCAGAAACAAGATTTTAAAAATTCTCACAAATCACAAAAATAATTTGTTAATAATTATTAATTGTCGGGGGTAAATTTCACGAAATTCGCAAAAATAATCGCGACAATCATATTCATTCACATTCAAATTTCTTTAATTCCCAGTTACCTTACGACCCGAATAAATGTTTTTAACATGGCTTTCCCAGAAATTTCATGTTCAATTTCCCAGGTTTATCAACAGATTTCCCTGACCATGGAAAAAAATCGAAATTTGTCTGTTATCCACGAATTTTGAAATCGTGTTCCGCCTCGATATTTTGCAAAATTTACTAATGACAGTTTTGAAATTTTCATTTTTCTTTATTCGGAAAAGTTGACAATTTTTAACTTTGTCTTCAGAATCTGTTGAAAGTTTCGTAAATACCTCAGAAACTCTTACAAGTTTTTTTAAATTTCTACTCTGAAATTGCAAAAAATTTTACAATTCCGTACTCAAAAAAGTCCAAAATTGAGCACATTTGCGCTAGAAAAGGATTCGAAATCTCGCAAACTTGTAGTACGATAACTTTAAACATTTTGGAAATTTATCCCCGGAAACTGTTGACAATTTAACGCATCTCAACTCTAAAACAGTTGACCATTTTGCAAATTTATCCTTGGAATAGGTTACAAATTCGGTAAATCTATACTGGTAAAATTTTAAAAGTTTGAAGGAATGGGTCCCGAGCTAACTACATGTATGAAGAAACATTATTTTGGAATTGCGACAAAATGAATAGTTTAAATTTCCAGACTTTTTCAAATAGTCATTCTACCCTGACTTTTCCAGCTTTGGGGGAACCCCGCAAAAAGGCATTTCTAAAAAAACGATATGAGGAGTTCTCAAAGTTTTTGCTAAAATTGAAAAAGTCACCCCTTCACTTACCCGCACTTGTATCGTATGCCTATAATCTCTCCAGAGCATTTACGGCAAATAATGCCGTGATGTATCGTAATTGGTTCTTCTATTTAAAAAAAAATTACGGAATTAGATAAAATACTTTTCGGTAATACAGTGAGGCTTCCGTACTTGCAAAGATAACCAAACACCGCGTAATATACATTTTTTTTTAAAACTGTAACACGTACATATGATAAAATTTTATAAAAAAATTATTCGCGTTAAGGCGTCCGTAAAAATTATCAACAATAACATAAATTTTAATATGTAAAACACGTGGCGATAAAATTGTAAAAATTACATGGAATAAGCTCATAATTTACGAGAATGTCTAATTTTTTAATGTTACAAAATAATGTACACGTGATAGTTAAATTAACAATATTCAAAAGCACTAAGATCTCTGACCACTCACGTCCAGAATTTATTCCAATAATAATCCCAAATATAGTTAAAATAGCCGGGTCATGGGGTCAGACTATTTTCCAACATAATCCTCGAATTTGCCCAAACATTTGTCCTGCCAATGAACCAGTGAGCTGGGTTCCCCCCAGAAATTCCATAATCAACTTCCCTGACTTTTCCAGGTTTTTAAACAAATTTCCCGGAATAACAGAATTTATTCCAATGATAATCCCAAATATAGTTAAGTGGTAGGGTCACGGGGCCAGACTATTATCCAACATTATTCCCAAATTTGCCCAACCATTTGTCCTGCCAGTACAACAGTGAATGGGGTTCCCCACAGAAATTCCATACTCAACTTCCCCGACTTTTCCAGGTCTTTAAACAAATTTCCCTGACCAATGACAATGTTATCCACGATTTTGCAAAGTTAACTTTAAGATGTGGTCAGAAAACGTGGAAATTTTTGATCAAAGTTTGTCTTCGAAAAACGTGAATAATTTTGAAGGTTGGGTCTTTAGAAAAGGTCGAAAATTTTACCTCAGAAATTGTCGGAAGTTTTGGCACAAATCTGCACTCGGAAAACGTGGATAGCTTTGCAAATTTGTTCTCTGAAACTATCGCAAATTTGCAATGAGAAAATGTAAAAGTTTGCGAGTGGACCCCGAGCTAACCAGAAGCATTAATTCCTTTCTGACTTCTCCACACATTTTCAATTTCCCTGACTTCAGGTTTTTTCCGGATCTTGGGGGAACGTCGTTGAATGTCATGAGGAAAATTTCACGCGCAAGAGGTCTCGTTACCTTTCTGCCAAACTTTATTAAATTTACGAGGAATGAGACATAAATCCTGATTGCATTATTTCCGACAGCAAAAACCGTCGTTCAATAAATCGGAATGATTCAAATTTTATAAATAATCAGAATGTCCGCTTATTCGCACTAATTTCTCGGATAGGGATGAGGGACAGGGATCTTACTGCATTTCTCGCACGGACGATAGAGCCAAATACGTACCGCTTTCTCCCTGAAACTTTCTTGAAAATGGGATGTAGTCTATTGCAGCTTTTTCATTGAACTCCTTGGATGAGTGCAAAGGATACGGAGTGTAGTGCTAAAAAAATCAGAAAAGCTTAAACGTTAATGATGAAAACATTCAGAAATCTAAGCATTCAAACGAGGCTACCCCCCAGAAATTTCGTTTTTAACTTCCCAGACTTTTCCAGGTTTCAAAAAAATTCCCTGACCAATGATAATGTTAAAAATTTACATATTTTGCAAAATCGATGCAGGAAATAATTCTGCAAAATATACCAAGGACATTTTTGAAAATTAACGTGGAAAGATTAAAAAAAAATATTTTTGAAAACTTAACAATTTTATACTCGGAAAACGTGGAAAAATTTTCAACTTTGTCCTCGGAAAACGTGGAAATTTTTTCAAAATTGTCCCAGGAAAACGTGTAAATTTTTTCAAAATTGTCCTCGGAAAATGTAGAGAAACAATACATTTTTCTTACGCGCTTATTTATTGTTTAAGATTACTTCATATAAAATGTTCCCCAAAAAACTTCCCTGACTTTTCCAGGTTTTCAAACGAGTTTCCCTGACTGATGACAATGTCAAATTTGACGTGCACCAATGCTACCCACAAAATTCAATATTTTGAAAAATTTACTAATCATAAATGACAATTTTGAAACATTTTCAAAATTAACGAAGAATTACTTAAAAATGTTTACAAAATTAGCATGACTTTTTTTTTTGAACATTTGTATTTTGAAAAAGTAGAATAATATATTTTGAACATTTGTACCCTGAAAAGGTTCGAAATTTTTAAAATTTCTCCGCCGAAACTGTTGAAAATTTCACAAATCTGTACTCTTAAATGTTTCAGAAAATTGGGTAAATTAGTGCCGGAAAAGACTTGAAATCTTGAAAATTTATTGTACTAAAAATTGGAAAATTCAGCAAATTTGTCCTCGCAAACTGTTAAACATTTTTCAAAAGTAATCATTCTTTTTTGACTTTTTTAGGTCTTTGAGGACTGGGAGAACATTGTAAAGCATAAAAATTGTCCCCTGATCCCCGAGTAACTTCAATTTGTCACATTTCTAGATTTTTGTGTGAAAAATATTGATGGAAACATTCCATCATCGACGGACACCTCGGGCACACTGGGGATGTCCGCAACCCGGGCAATTTTTAAAATTGTGTTTTTACAAATTAATGAGAAATGTCACATCACGTGGTTGGATTGACGCAAAAAAAACTTAACTCTTTCGACAGCTTTTGAGCAAATTTTAAAATCAATGTAAATTTAATTAAGAACAAGGAGGGGTTGAATATGACACTTACGGTAGCCATTTGAAAAATACCGGCGCCCTTTTCCGGTTCAGAATCTAGAAGTCCTCCGATTTTGGCTAAGATAGGGTAAAGATTATTGCGCAGAGTTGAGGAAATCTCTCTGCCCATATGCGTCTGCAGCTGTAACAAGAATAAATAAAACGCAGTTTTCAGTATTATTTCTTTACTTCCTGTAAAACGAAAAACTTGCCGCAAAAGGCACATTTTGGAAAGTAGGGAGAAAGGAACGGAGCCTGCATAGCAGATTTTAACAAAGACTAACAGGAAATAACCCTGGTAAGACACTAAGAAAACAGATTGGCCTATCTGGACAATGTTTCATGAAAGTGTCACGGCAGCATGGATATACAGAGGTGTGACCGGCAATGTTACGTACTTGGTAGTTCAATTAACATAGTAAATTATTTTTACCCAAAGTTCGCAAAATTTTCCAAGAAAAGATGGTTAGCATCTTGCAGAGAATAGTCAACGTTTGGTCGGCATTGGCAAGAGAACGGCGGCATCGTCCAATGAACGGTCGACATCGTCCAATGAACGGGCAACATTTGTCCAAAAACTGACAATTTGTTTTGAAGAATAGCAAAACTTTCAAAGTTGCAAACGCTTGTCAGACACACGAATGTAATTGTAAAGCCGTGAATGTTTTTCGACGTTCAATCAACATTGAAGTCCAGGTGTTCTGAGATATCATTCCAGAAATGGACGGTAGAGAAATACCGGCCATTTTGCCTTTGTCACATTCCGAGCAAAAAAAACCGCAAGTTCCAAGGACCTAAATAATTAATCCGAACAGTCTCTCATGGCCATCTAAAGAACACGTTCCAAAACCGTAAAATAATCCCTACATGCGAGGCATTCAATCGTTTCCTGACATGGCGGCCCATCCCCCGTGCCATCGCCTCGACTTTTCACAAAAACTCCAACGCCATCGTGGATACTTGCCTGGACCATGGCCTTGTTGAACCAGTCAGGCGCCACACTTTCCCCTTTCGGTTGGATTTTTTCCCTTCTCATGTAACGTCGCCTCAATTTTTCTCGGATCGTTTCTGGCGAACATGAACGTGGCTTGTCCGATTTGGAGACCCGCTTGGTCGGCATATCAATTACCTCCGACAGCGAATCGCTTTCGAAGCCAGCGATGAAACTCTTAAAATGTTCCGGCTGTTTCAGCGGCACGGACGACATTGGAATGTAGTCGTTGACACAAGCGACCTGCAACAGACATAGCGTGAAAACGTTACAGTATTTTCAAATAGAAAATTTAAAATCGAAAAATTTCAGAATTTGGAAATTCTCGTGAATTGCATTCAATCGGGTAAAGAAACGATGGGTGAAAGCAGTCGAAACCAAGGTTCCACATAAATTTGACATTCAAATTCTATGACTTTTCCTAGGTTTAAAACAAATTTCCCTGACCAGAGATTGTCAAAATTAACAAATGCCAATGTTAAACAGGATTTTGAGGAATCAACACGGGACAATATTCAATATTTTTATAAATTTACTGATGATAATTTTTTTTTTTAAAAAAAAAAGCTAAATTAACGAAGAAAAATAATAAAATCTTGATCAAATTACCATGCAGATATTTTTGCAAAAAATTGACAAATTTGAAATCGGAAAATATAGAAAAATTGTATTCTGAAAAAATTTAAAAATTTCTCCTCAGGAAACTGTTGAACATTTTAAAAATTTGTCCTGGAAAAGTTTGGGAGTGTCATAACCCAGTATTACAACTTAATATTACGAAAAATTAGAAAATTTATGTTATGAAAAATTTGAAAAATTTATATTACGAAGTCATAAAATTGTGCCACTTTATATTACGAAAAGTTATAAAATTTTACCAATTTATATTATGAAAAGATGATAATTGTGAAACTTAATATTACGAAAAGTTTAAAATTTTGACAAATTTATATTACGAAACGTTTGACAATTTTTCACGTTTATACTGTATTACGGAAAGCTTGACAATGTTGCACATTTAATTATGAAAAGTTTTACAATTTTGCGCATTTGTCTTCGGAAACTGTTGAGAATTTCGCAAATTTGTGCCTGGAAATCTCGGCAAATTGAATCACGAAAGGTTTCGTAGTGATTTCGTAGTACATTTTTCCAGCTTACCTTGAGAGCTTCGGTCCATTCGCTTTCACTGCCCAAACGAATCTAAGAAAATTAAGAAAAAAATGTAAACAAAATTGAAAATTTAACCCAAAACCAATGCCAGCAGCAGATTTTGAAATTTCCAAACATTTTCGGCGTTACATTTCATCGAAGATGAGCATAGTTGGCTTATAGAAATGTGTTTGAATAAAGTAATTTAATTTAAATACGAATGAGCAACTTTGACACAAATTTCAATTAAAACTACGCTCGTTTCAAAACCACAAAGCTGCTACAGAGAGCCCCTGGAACTCATGACGAGGAAAGTTTTTTTTTCGATCATAATAAATTAAAAATTTTAACGTTACCTGGCAAGAATAATACAATTTCAAGGTCGACTCCGAATATTTTGTATTTTGCGACTTAAATAAGTTGAACTACGTCGCTTTTTGCGTAAACTAGGGAATGTGAGACGTACTCGCGAATTAATGTTTCGTTTACAGTGAGCAAATAATTCCTGAATAAATATGTCTAAAGCCGGTCATAAACGAGGAAAGTTTATATCTGGAAATACGGCATGTTCAAAAATTCCCGTCTTTTATAATGTGAATTATGAGAAATGAAATGTTTTAATTTGTCAATTATAAAAACATACATTAAATAAAGTCCAGATATAACTATCCTCGTGCATAGAAAATGAAACATTTCTGAGACACCGTTTTCTAAAAAAAAAAACCTTTTTTAAAAAAAATCAAAAAGTAACTTTTACTAAAAAACTAAAATACTTTTCCAAGAAACGAAAAACCTTTCTCGAAAAACGAAATAGTTTTTAGTGAAACGAAATTAATAGGTTTTTCAAAGCAGCACAAAAACTTTTTTAAGACTTCCCTCCTCCCTCCCAAAAAAAACAACACGAAACAGAATTCAACTATCAATTTCATGAATTGAGAGAAATGTTTAGATAAAGTATTAAGTGGATCATACAGTAGCTAATTATAGAGCCAGTCACGGCATAAGCAGCAATAAAACATTATGCCGCGTCATCTCAAACTGTTAAGTAACACATTTTGCAATATTAATCAAAATAAATTCTACTCGTACGAGCATCGACGCATCATTTTCCACGAAGGCAAGAAGGCAAACTACGCCAATCAAAGTTTAAATCATATTTAAATCAAAAGTTTCCAATCACGCTTTTGTGTTATTGCCGTTTTCAACGTGTAATTTTAAAAGCAGAAAAATATGACATTAACAAAACTACAACAGGGTTCCCCCCAGAAATATCATTTGCAACTTCCCTGACTTTTCCAGGTTTTGAAAAAAATATATTCCTCACCAATGACTCAATGTCCTTTAAAAACGTGGACAATTTTTCAGTTTTGTCCTCGGAAAACGTGGAGCTTGCAAATTTGTAGGCCTGAGCTAACCACGTAGAAGCATTAATTTTGGAATGCAACAACATGACTATGTATCTTGAATTTCCCTGACTTTTTCAAAATAAGCCATTTTTCCATGACATTTTTAGGTTCCCTGACTTTTTCAGGTCTGGGGGTATCCTGATTTTATACATTGTCGAATGCAGTATCCATTATCCAGAGAGTTAGGGAATTAAATGGAGTTTCAGTACAACTTATGTAAAATTACAATATTTGAAATTAAATTAAACTTTCTGTCAGCAAACTTGCTTTCAGCAAAAAGTACTAACAGCTTAGAAAGAATTTTCACGTATCGGTGTTTTGCTTTTTTTTTTTTTAAAAAAACTATTAGAACGTGGGAATACTTTTAAAAAGACTGACCACAAAATTGGTTTTTGGATAATCTTTCTGTCTCAGACAGTTTACATTTCCTGTACTCGAGTACTAAAAACTTATGTTAAGCAGAAGACGCCGACAAATCTTACTGTCAGCGAGCAATACTTCCTACGAGTCGTAGTGTCAGCGAGCAAAACTTGTTACAAGTCGTAGTGACTGTGTCAGCGAGCAAAACTTGCTACAAATCGTACTGTAGGCCTAAGCGAGCAAAACTTGCTACAAATCGTTCCACACTGTATAAGCGAGCAAAACTTACTGATAGCTCTGAAATATTTTTTCCCTTTGTTAGTAACTGCATTATTAAGTGGAAACACACGTAAAATTTCAACTTTGCTGCCTCGGTTCGGCAACGACTACTCACAAAACTGATATGAAATCAATTCACAGGGATCGAAAGTTTCAGGCAGGATAATTCTACCAGACAGTCAACAGTTCCCGTCCTCAAGAAGTACTGAATACTTCCGTTAACCGCTCTTACTGTCAGCCAATCTTTCTTTTTAAGCAAAACTACCTACCAACTTCCATCATCAAAACTCGCTGTCGAGCCAAACAAACTTCCACAAAACTCACTGTCTGTCAGCAAACTAACTTACGGTATAAAAATCAAAAATGTCACTCACCCTGTCCCCTTCATCGTCGAAATAGGATAGTTCGGGAGGCAGTTTTCCGTCGAACAGATGCTCGATCTGAAACAAGATATTGGCGAACATGTTAATATTCCGATCGAAACATTTTCTGAAGCTAAACGAAAAAAGAGCGGCTGGCTGGAGAGAAGGCGAGCGTTCAACTGAAATAACTTTCACGACAGTGTTTTGTTTTTTTATTTTTTACGAAACAGTTATTCTCGGAACTCCCGTATAATTATCAAGAGTGACCGCAGAATTGAGTGGTATCGACCTTGAAAGCTCTTTACAAAAAAAAAAAAACCTTACGGATGACCTTAGGCCAAATCACACCGCCTAAAAACGTGAGAGAGTTTGCGTGTGCGAAATAATAATCTTGAGACAGTTTCGATGTCAACGAAACTTAGTCCATTACAGTGAAAACAGCCTGTGAGAAAGAAAGCTGTTTAATAACACTCGTCGGAATAAGGCGGCGAAAACAAATTAAAAATATAGCAGGGTTGCCCCAGAAATCTTTTGTTCAACTTCCCCAGGTTTTAAACAAATATTCCTGACCAATGATTATGTCAAAAAGTTGACATATGTTGCAAAATTTACTAATGACAATTTCGAAAATTGACATACATGTAAAAAAATTTTTTTAATGAAAATTTGAAAATTTTGCAATTAAAAATTTTGTACTCTGAAAACATGGAAAAGTTTGCAAATTTGAACGTGGAAATTTTGCAATTTTATACTCGGAAAACGTGGAGAATTTTACTTTATATTCGGAAAACGTGTAAAATTTTGCAAATTTGCACTCTGAAAACGTAGAGAATGTTGCAAATTTTATTTTGCTTTTATATTCAGTAAACGTGGAAAATTTTGCAATTCTGTGCAATGACGCTTCATACGGTGATTTTTGCAAATTAGTATGAAGTCCGAACTTCATAATCAACTGCAAAATTTGGAAAAAACGCTATGTATTGGAAATTTTCTCATATTCAAATGTCCCACGCCTTAAAATTTAAAAATAGTCAGTATATAGGCTCTTTATTTTAAAACTTCAAAATGCGCCATCTAGTGACAAACACTCGCGACTAGGAAAAAAATGCAAGTTAGGCGCAGGGTGACACAATTAAGAACATTAGCTAATTATGCAGCCCTCAGTTTAAAAGAAGTAAAAGCCTCGATTATAGCCCTATTTTAAAAAATTGATCGATTAATTTAATATCAAGGTGAAATTCAAAATTCCTATTTTTAATTCGGAATATAAAATATTTAATTGTCCGTTTAAAAATATTTTTCGGAAAAATGAAACAGAAAAAACTGCGATCTACGATTGAAGGTCAGACAAAAAGATCAGTAACCAAAATTATGACAACGAAACACTCATAACGAAGGATGTTTTGAATACACGCTACGATTTAATGATTAAAGTACGAACTAATCGACGTTCAAAGTATTTGATAAACGACAGACTTTCGGTCATTGGAAAACGTTGGGAAACTGCCTTCCCACGGATAATAGAAACTAAGGGTAATACTTTACTAAAAAATAGCATCACTGACATCCAAACAAAAATGTAATTTGAAAATTTACAAAAAAAAAAAAACACTGTTTTTGAAAAATACAGAGTACAACATTTTGTTTTTCATTACAGCAAATGTTTGCAACATTTTGTTTTCGAAAAATTGACATCATTGTTTTTCTTTGAACAATCGAAAAACGAGCAACATTTCGATTTCGAAAAATTGCCAACACTTTGATTTCGAATAATTTTCAAAATTTTAAAAAAAACCATTGCTTTTGAAAAATGTACAATATCTTGCTTTCGATAAATTTACAACATTTTGTGTTCGAAACATTTCAAAAAATGTATAAAGCTAGTAAGTTTGTTTTCTTAAACATGTTTTAAACAAGTTAGTTTTCTTAAAACGTTTTGGATAACATAACATTTTGCTGCTGAAAAAATTATTATAAATTGTTTTCGACAAATTTTATAACATTTTGTTTCATTTTCGAAAAACTCATTAAATGTTGTCTTTTTTTTGAAATAATGCATAAGATTTTATTTAGTGTTTTTAAAAAATTATAAAATCGTTTTAAAAGAAAATAAAAACGTATTTGTACTTATTTCTTATCAAACAACTTTGTGCATTAAATAGGCTCTCGGGATTCGATTAATTGTATAATTAGCCAATAAATTAATTTCAATAAAACATCCCTCATCATGTCGTGAATCATCTAATTCAGCAACCCTTTATCACTACTGAATACAGTCAATTACATATAAATGTAGCCACACGACTAAGGAACGCCCTTATCGGATGTTTTAATAAGCTTATGAAATAAATTTCAAACAATTTCTAAACCGATTTTCCACGATGCGAACATCAATTCAGGGTCCTAAATACCGGTATAGCCCGAAGAACATTTAGGATCAGAAAATGTTACATGCATACTGAAACTTGATCACAAAAAATCATAGTCCTCATATTTTTATGGTACAATGCGTGGCCTGTACGAACATGGTGTCAAATATAACAAATAATGTTATCAGCATCAGCTGCTCTCACTCCACACACACGAGGAAAAAAAAACAAAAAAACACGAAGAATAACACATGTTGCACTAATACTATGATCAGAGTTGGGCACGAGTCGAATAAATGTTCAGCCATGGAAAAAATTGAGAACTAAAACAGGGTTCCCTCAGCAATTTTATTTTCAACAACCCTGACTTTTCCAGGTTTTACAAAAATCTCCCTGACCAGTGATAATATCAAAAATTGACATACATGTATTTTGCAAAATCAACTAATGACAATTTTGAAAATTAATTCATATTGAAAAATGTTAACAATTATTACAGTAACAGTTTTCAAGTTACAGAAAATTTGACAATTTTGTATTCAGTTTAAATGTAGAAGGTTTTGCAAATTTGTCCTCGGAAAACGTGGAAAATTTAATAAATTTATCCTAGAAGAATTTTGCAGTTTTGTCCTCGGAAAACCTGAGAAATTTTGCAGTTTTGTAAAATTTTGAAAATTTTCTGGGAAGAAGTGGAAAATTTCTGCAAATTTGCACCCGGGAAACGTAGACAATTTTGCACATTAGTACTCGCAAAATGTGGAACTCTGAAACTGTTGCAAATTTGTACTGGGAACATTTTAAAGATTGTGCAAATGGTCCCCGGGCTAACCACGCAGAAGAATTAATTTTGGATCGTGACAACATTGATAGGTTAAATTTCCTTAAGATTTTTCAAAATAAATCATTCTTCCCTGACTTTTCCAGGTCTGGGGAACTTTGATTAGTCGTTGGATCAGAATAAAGTATTAGCCGAAGCAAATTTTCAATCATGACTAAAATTTAAAAAATCATTTTGCCGGATTTTTTAAATTATATCGACAATTGTGCAAATTTGCGACACTTTGGCAGATTTCTCGACAGCTTTGCGAATTTTGGCATCGGGATCAACGTCCATTATTCCAATTTGTTCGTAAATGAGAACTTTGAGAAGGGCGTAAAACGCAGAGTCGACTGTAATTAACGGAGAACGACGTAATGAATTTTTAAACAACGATCACGTGACATTCACATGTTTCCGGGTAAGCATTATTTATTTACATCATCGCTTCAGACATTTCCAACATGGTGGTAAGAAGAATTTAAGGGGGAGGGGGGGACACTATAGAATTTCCATTCCTCCTCCTAGGGTACGGACCAAGCACGTTAATATTTTCATTTAAGACGAATTCCCAATTTGGATACAGTGTATTCCGAATTTTCGGCGAAAACGAATGCATTTTCTGTTACATTATTATGAACTCATTTCCAGTCCTCCTATCCATCGAGATTCCTCCTTTCCCCCCTCCCCCCGAGGATTCGTCTTAACGAGGTTCGACGTTAATTATACGGTATCGAGTTCGTCCGATTGTTTTCGATGCTCCCAACAAAGGGCTTTCCTCCAAAACACCTTAAGAGCCCCAGGGGTCTACTAACACAAATTAGGTGACCTAGTCCGGTAAATACAGTACATGTACATGTATAAACTCGTTAAAACCGCAAATTTAGGGGAAAGCTTTAAGCATATGATATGGCACCTCTTGACCCTACGCTTCCAATATCCCCTGGAGAGGGAGGAGGGACCTTACATAGGGTTGAGGTCGGTGTGGACACAAAACGGTACCTTTAAAAAAAAAACGGGCCTTGCGACT
This sequence comes from Megaphyllum sjaelandicum, assembly GCA_034698745.1. Lineage (NCBI taxonomy): Eukaryota > Metazoa > Arthropoda > Diplopoda > Julida > Julidae > Megaphyllum > Megaphyllum sjaelandicum. Next base: position 27,185 of record JAQGBX010000004.1, read on the forward strand.
GTAAAACGAAATACAGTAAAACCTGTTTAGAGTGACCACCAAAAAAATGCTATTTTGGTCACTTGCACAGGTGGTCACTATACAATGAATACCTGAATTACATTAAAATAATGAACATGTACACTGCACTTATACATGTAGACTGTAATACACATAGGTAAAAAAACCACAAAACCAAAAAAGTACAGAATCATCATGTCCAAGGGTTAAAGAAAGATGTAACGTGATCATCTGTTATCTGGTCACTTTTTAAGGTACATTGGCAATGTAAAAATTGAAAAGACAACACACACTGGTCACTGTACACAATAGACAGGTGGTCACTGGTCACTATACAGAGAATTTTTATGAAGGAGTTGTATACTAGAAAAAAAAGTACACTAAAAAGTGGTCAACATAAAATGGTGGTCACTTTTCCAGGTAACTGTAGTTTCATCACAAAAAAAAATATATTTCTGCATTTTTGATATTTTTTCCCTCAAAACGTCAATTTCAAATTCCAGTTAGATGGCCGGTGCTTTTTCCTTATTAATAATTTTTTTTTAAATTTCACCAGATTTTCAGTAACAATTTTATGATAAGACACTATTTAAATTTTCTCGTGGATTTCGTGAGATAGAAATTTTGACGCAAAAATTTGTTCTAAAAAGCGCAACTTTACAGCTTGCTAACTCGCTTTTAAAAAGTGACGCAATTTGAGAAATGTCACGTTGATATCGATACGAAAATTTTTGAATTGTGCCACTTTTGAACATTTAAATTTTATAATTTTATTGACCATTAATGGAAAAAATAGATTAACGGTAGCTAAATGAAATACGATTAAAACTACATGAAGCTTTCCAAAGTGACACAATTAAAGAAATTCACATTGATATCAATACGTAAAACGTTGAATTGGTGTAACTTTTGGACATTTAAATTTTATAGAACATTAATGGGGTAAAGGTTAACGGTAGCTAAATGAAATACGGTTAAAACTCGCTTTCAAAAGTGACAATAATTCAAAAAATCTCACAAAACTACGAAACAACTTGAATTGGGTCACTTTCTGCGATACTTTCAGTACAAATTTTGCCCCGGAAACGCAATTCCCCATACTTTACAGCTTGCTACAACGCGCTAATACTAGTTTTCAAAACTGACACAACTCAAAAAAGTTCATATTGACATCAATACGAACAATTTTGAACTGTGTCACTTTCTACGATACTTTCAGCACACATTTTGGCACCGGAAACTTATTTCTTCCATACTTAACAGCTTGCTACAACACGCTAATACTCAGTTTTCAAAAGTGACAACTAAAATTTCATGATATCAAAAGTCCTACGATAAATTTTGAATTGTGTCACTTTTGAATATTTAAATTTCATTTTTATCGGACATATTATAGTAATGGAAAAAGGTCAACAGTAGCTAGGCGAAACACGACAATTTTGAGGACGAATTTCACGGACTCTGACTAATTTCATAATATGTAGCACTAAAACGGTGCTATTTGCGAATTGATAGTGAATTTCATTACAGGGTGTGTGGAAATTACTTTTAACGTGCCATAAAACTGAAAACCATGTGGATTGTAATAGATATTTAGCAACTATACGAATCGCGATCCACCAACCATTATCTCTCGTTTAATCCGTAAAAATACCGCAACAAAAAATTACAATTGTCATTTTCAACATCACAGCACACATCCAGTGACCTAAAATTTAAAAGGACCTTTCTTTGTGATTATTTTGGTACGTACTACGGGGACCTCACCCCTGGGAAGAAGAAAGCTTGTGCCGACTAAGGGGCCTAAGGTCATTTACGCTTTTATCCTTCGACCTTCTGACCTAAAACCAAGCTACAGTTGCAACCACAGCTTGCAGAAGCGCCATTTTGGGTGTCCCATAAATCCACTCCCAGGAAACAATCTTTTAACTGGATAATTTTGTAACGTCGTAACTGGGAAGAACACGTTTTAATTAACATTTTGAGAAAATTTATTTGAAACGCATCAAGCACTTAGAGCATTTTGTTTGATGAAGCATTTACTTGCTCTTTGTTTATGGCATTAAGTTGCACATAAAGAGCATTTAGTTTGATGAAACGTCTAGTTTAAAGCCCTAGAGCATTTACTTGAAGCTCTTTGTTTAGGTCATTTAGTTTGAAGCTCACGTTTGAAGTACATGTATACTCAGGATCGAAATGAATTTATTTTGATACCATTTAAAAGAATGTGCATTTACTTTAAGCACTTATTAGTACATGTATGCATGGACTTTTCAATGCATGTACATTACCAGTGGAGGCTCGCGAGACACCCTCTAATTCGGACATGTGCGAGAGTACATGTAGACCTTTACCACAGTATGCCTATACAAAAACAAATGCGAGTGCAGTGTAGATCGCAAATCTTACACGCAATAGAGAATATTCAATCCAGACAAGTTATCGACTTACCAGCTCAGCCCATGGTAGCTTCGGCGAAGTTCTGAATATTCTGGCTCTTTTGGTCAGATCTCCGTCAGTGAATAGTAGCAAACGAATCGTTAATTTCGGCAATTTCTTTCGCACCACGGGCTCATCACCGATTCCATCGGCAGAAAATTTCATGATTTTAAAGGATGAGAATTTAACACCGACAACTCAAACACGTTCGCGATAATTGCCGGCGAAATATTAACTAAATTAAATACTAAAAACAAACTAGGCCTAAAATCGATTAGAATATGGGATCGATCGCTACGTTCTATTCTATATAGAATGGAATTTTTTTCTTTAATTGCTTTTCGTTCGAAACTTGGAACGATTAACGTTCTATGTTCAAAGAAGGCTTGACGTTGAAACGACGCAGAAATAAAAAGCGAGAAATCGGCGTTGTTTACACGAAACTACAACCGTGATATATTTTAAAAAAAATGAAAACAACAACAGCTGACGGAAGAAACGAACACAATATGCGGACTTGCTCGAACGTTGATCCACCCGAAGCACAGTGTGACCGAGGAATGAGGAACAAAGACTATACGGAATAGGAAAATGGCCGCTAAGTTAAGCCCACATCCGACATTCGACACCAAGGAATTCGAAATAGACATCCGAATAAGAAGTTACGACGTTTTATCTATTCAATTTTATTGTTAAAGCTCAACTTGTTTTTGTGAATACGAATGTGAAACTATCCGTTTTATCGCGTGATCGTTTTTAATTCAACAAAAATAGGGTACTGTAGGGTACTGAGTTGAATTGAAAATATCATGTCGGATGTCGGATTGCTTCCTAGAACCCCATGAAACAATGGAGGACGGCTGTTTGGTGGCGCTAGTAGGCGGATGCTCGGCTAACTAGGGCGGCCGTCTTGAAGCGCGGGAAAATTTAAAAATTACCTTTGATTTACGAATTACTTGAATATTGGAAATTGGACAATTTTAATTCGGAAAATGTTGGAAAAATTGTACTAGAAAAACGTTGGAAAATTTGTACTCGGAAAACGTGCAGAATTTTGCAAATTTGTACTCGGAAAACGTGGAAATTTTTGCAAAATTTAACTCGGAAAACGGGCCCTGAGCTAACAACCACGTAAAAGCAATAATTTTGGATTTTGACAACACGACTACGTGGAATTTCCCTTACTTTTTCAAAATAAGCCATTCTTATCTGACTTTTCACTACATTTTCAAGTTACTGTAAAACCTCTCTTATATGAACTCATCAGCACGGTGCGTTTTTTGGCTGGCGCAGCCATCAACCTTGGAAAAATTAATTAAAAAATTAATTCAAAAGTTGTCTCGTTTACAAAAACCAACCTAGGGCATGGATGAACCGTGATGTTTTTTTAGACCGGTATGATAACGCATTCATACTTTTCGATTTTTCGATATATGAACTTGCGATTATATGAACCACCTCTGGTCCCAATTAGTTCATACAAGAGAGGTTCTACTGTACCTTATTTTTTGCAGGTTTTGGCGTTAATTTCGCATTCTTTGTCATTAAAAACGTGGGGGGAAGCGAGGTTGTTGCGTATAGAGGCCGTTCGTTGAATGTCCCCGTCTATTTGTTGGAGATCTTCGACGCGTAACCCCGCACCCCCTTCCCCCCGAGAACTACATCTTTTGAAAATGTTTTGACAAAACGATGATAATTTCGGGTTAATTAGCCAAGTGCGAAAGTTGCGCTTCCGTACGTGGCATAACGCGTCGATTAAAAGCGTGACGTCACTCGGATTTTTAATCGTTTTGAATTCCTTTTTCGGTTGGTGTGTGGTTTGTGATTCGACATTATAATTCGATCCCTCGACGTGAGCCTCGGTGGGGTGAAAGTATATCGTTTAGAAAACGATTACAGAGATAAATAACGGCATGATCATGGCCCCGAGTGGGTTCAAGCGCTTTTGCTCGCAAATTTACAAGGAAATGCTGGCGGAGTTTTTCGGAACTTTCATTCTCACGGTGAGTGACTTAAGCGCTATACATATACAGTGTATATACGGGCCATTTTAGAATGAGGTTCGTGGATCGTACATGTCATGCTTTTGTCGTACAGTTTACGATCGTGCTTCCTATGAAAACTTAAGTTTTTGTACATTTTTGCATAGTTTTGGAACAAATTGGCATATTTTCGGAACGAGTTGGCATACTTTCAAAAAGTTCTGGCATATATTTATCGCAAATTGATTTTGCATATTTTTGTTTGAAACGATTTGCCGTATTTTTTGAAACGATTTGCCATATTTTTTGAAACGATTTGGTTTATTTTTGCAACGACGAGTTGGCATATTTTGGAAACAATTTGGCATAATTGTGCGTGTAGAAATTTGCGCATATTTATCACAAAATACATTTTGCATTTTCTTCTTGGAACGATTTGCCATATTTTTTTGGAACGATTTGGAATATTTTTATAACGACGAATTGGCATACTTTCGAAACGACTTGGAACAATCTGGCATATTTTTCCCAAAATCGATTTTGCATATTTTTTTTTTTTTTTGTGGAACGATTTGGCATATATTTTTAGAACGAATTGGCATGTTTTTCGGAACAATTTGACATTTATTCGCGTAATTTCGCACAATTTTTAGTCATTCTTGAGTAAAGTTGTTGAAGTTACGAAGTTAATTAACGTTCGTTGTACGATCGTGCTTCCGTAAGCTTTTCGTATTTTTGGAATGAATTGGGATATTTTTAGAACGAATCGGCATGTTTTTTGGAACAATTTGGCATAACTTAAACTATTTTCGAGTAAATTTTTTTGTTTAAATGCTGCGTAATTTTTGAAGGAAAATAAGTTTAAAACAAATTCAAAATTGAAATGGATTTATTTGAGCGTGAAACGTTGAGCGTTGCTTCAATTTCATTTTTAGTGACATTAAAATTGACCCACTTTTTAAAAATAATACTAATCGTAGATGTCACTCCGTGACGTGTCTACGATATAAAGCCACAAAATCAAAACTGGCTCAACGTGAAATTAGATACCAAAAAATTCGAGGAGCAAATAGAACTTATTTCAAAGTTCAGCTCACCATATAATAGTAAAATATTTTGCTAATTTATTTTACAAATTTTGTAAACTTTACTTTCCATATTTCGCCAATTTATTCTCAATATTTCGCCCAAATTTATTTTGAGTATTTTGTCATTTAATTTAAAATTTCGCCAAATTTAATTTCAATATTTTGTCGATTAAATTTCAACATTTCTCCAAATTTATTTCCAAAACTTCGCCCAATTTATTTCAATATTTCGCCAAATTTATTTTCAATATTTGGCCAATTCATTTGCAAAACTTTGCCAATTTAATATCGAACTTTTTCAATTTGTTTTCTACAAATTTTAAATTAAAAAAAAAAAAAAACGGAGACATTTTTCAAATAGGCCTACTATATAATTTTCACTCCGAGTTACGAACTAAGACTTCGCATTCCCTCCGTTTTACGAACTCGATTTGTCCTTCGCTAAACAACGCTAACGAATTACACGAGTGTTGAGATAACTGAGATAAAAGGGGCAACATCTCGATGATATATCTTCAAGTTTTCAGTTTCATTAATTATGAGTTGACCTTGTTACCACCGAGGTCAAGTTGATACGTCGATATCCGCATCGCAGGTCAACGATCGAGCCTCCACCTGGTGGCTCAATCTTTAGTAGTTTGTAATCCGTAATTAATCGATAAAAATAATAATAATAATAACACGAGATGACCGAATTCGGAGATTAGATTAAAACGCGGATTTTAGTTATATCTTCGGAAAAAAAACAAAAACGCTCTCAGTTTCATTATGGACTCTGAAAATCACTTTTCAGAAACGAAACTTCAACGATAAAGAAATCGTTTTAAACGTACGTAGAAAATGCATTCGTTTCAGCCGAAAATTCGTAATATCCGAATCGGAAATTAATTGGTCTTACCTAAGACGTGGACTGGAAAAATGTCGGTTATATCGGAAATTCGTATTAAGCTAGTTTACTTTATACCTTAATTTCTGATAAATATTTTTCGTCCGTTCTCTCGCAGACGTTTCAAATTGGCGCTTCAGCCCAAAGCACTTTGTCAAAAGGGGGCGCTGGCGACGTCATCAGCATAGCCTTCGCCAATGGAATCGCGGTCATGATGGGGGTGCACATAAGTGGAAAAGTTTCCGGTGAGTTAGCACCTCTCTCTAGACATGAAAAAGAACAAAACTGACAAAAAATCCGAAGAAAAAGAACAAAAATTGACGAGGATACGAGTTAAAAAGTGATGATTCCCGCAGGAATCATGGGGGGGGGGGGTGAAATCTGATGAAAAAATAGCTGAATATAGAAAAATTCTATTTAAAATATTGGATTTCATACCTTATAACAAACTCGTAATCAAGTCCCCACGAACAACTAGGCCATCATTTTCTTCTTCGATAAAACTCTAGTGATAAATTGTTACAGCATCATCAGACACCCGATGATTCCTGTGGGAATCAGTCCTGCATTTTTCTTAAAAAATCTATTAAAAATAAGAAAAATCAAGATTAAACCTCGTGAAAAATATTTAAAACTAACCGAGATAAGCGATTTATTCGCGCGATAAAACTTCGTTTCAGAGGATAGTTTCAAAATTTCCAAACATTTTCCGAGGACAATTTTTCAAAATTGTCAACCTTTCTGTGGGAAAATTTTCAACCTTTTACGAGGATAAGTTCTTTAAATCTCACCAACTTACCACATTTTTCTCAATGTGGTCTTTTTTAGGAACATTTCTACTTTTCGTTAAGGCCGTCAAAAAACGGGGTAAGTTATTTCTGGAAACTTGGCCATTTTAGGCGTGTCCGAAAAGTCAAGCGCATATTTCAGAGCATTTTACTAAGTATGGCTTTAAAAACAGAAAATTTCAAACTGAAAGTAATTATACTTCATTTACGTTTTTTTTTTTATAATTTACAAATTTAAACATTTCGTTTCTCGTAATTCACATTCTAAAAAACAGAACTTTTTGAACATGCTGTATTTCCAGATATAACTTGCATCGTGTATGGCCGGCTTTACGAAAACTTGTACATTTCGTTACGTAAACTTGCACATTTTGTTATAATTTCCGTTTCAGGTGGTCACATCAATCCCGCCGTGAGTTTCGCCATGGCCTGTTTGGGAAAATTCAGTTTTCTGAAACTTCCTTTTTACATGTTGGCTCAATACGCCGGAGCATTCGTCGGAGCTGCTTTAGCCTATGGAATTTACATCGGTCAGTAACACGCTTCTCAGATCTTCTTGGATCTTCGCTTAAAAAATTGGAATTCGGACATTCCCCAGTCTTCACATGATAACAACACTCAATTTCATCTCGTTTCGTTAAAACGAACTTTTGATTGTTGAAGTCTCGTTTCGTTAAAACGAACTTTTGATTGTTGAAGTCTCGTTTCGTTAAAACGAACTTTTGATTGTTGAAGTCACCTTAAATCGTCTGATTTCCGATAATACGAACTACTGTTGACGAGGAGATTCGCAGCGCCATCTGTATCAAAATTGATGATGAAGCTCGTCTGCACAACCTCGAAATTAAAAAAAAAATTGTCCATTTCTGGATTGATATTCTCTGAGATTCCGGTCCAGATGCGAGTTGGTGACGCAGGCATGAGTCCTAATCCTTTTTAATCCCGAAGATTAAGTGGATTAACCTCTGCCGTGATCCTAATCTTAAAGATCGAGGATGAAATTGCAATTGCGCCACGAGCAATTTACTAAACCCTCGTTTTAAAATCAAAAATGAATTCTACGAATTTCGGCTATTACGAACTTATTTCTAGTCCTCGTCCTATAGGCTATACTGACAAAAAAAATGTTAATTGCTTCGTTTAAGACGAATTCCGAATTCGGATATTGTGAATTTTCGAGTTTCCCCATTTAAAACGATTTTTTTTCTGGTTATTTTCTAGGTGCTCTTTTCAACTTCAACGGAAACGTGCATAATTACGAGACGGCGGCCATCTGGACATCATTTCCGGCGTCCTATCTGGGTCGTGGAAATGCTTTTTCCGATAGTGTAAGTTATAGAGTATAAAATATCGCGTTTCAAAATTCGAAATTAATTAGATATATTCGTGAAAATCGACCTATAAGGAAAATTGTAAAAATGTCGCCAAATTGACTTACGAATATTTTTAAAATGTTGTGAAACTATAAGCACTTTCAGTTTGGAAAATTTTGCAGAATTAAGCAATATTCGTGAAAATCGCGCTAATGAAAATTGTGAAAATGTCGCGAAATTGATCGACCTATTTTAGAATTGTGAAAATAGCGTAAATTAAGCTAGACATTTGTTTAAAATTGCCTATTTGTTGACATTGTCTTGATCGCGCAGATCAGCGCAGCTGCTCTTTTGATGCTCATGAATTTGGCAGTCGGAGATCAGAAAAATATGAAATTGTGGACGGGATTCTCGCCTTTCTTCTACGGTCTGATCGTCACGACGGTCACTTTCGGCTTCTCTATCAACGCCGGAAACCCCATGAACCCAGCCAGGGATTTGGGACCCAGGCTATTTCTCTACATTTCCGGTTGGAACAGCTCGGTCATGAGGTAAGGAAATCAACTCCAGGTTCAAAAACTATACCCTTTCTAAAGTCATTTCAAAAATTGTACCTGAAATGCTATAGAAATTTTTTAGTTATTGTGTACAATTTAAGTGGTTTTTGTACAAAAATGTGGCATTTTTTCAGAAAAAAAAGCACGGATAGCAGTTTTCTTAAAAAGCATACTTTTCGTATAAAATGTGGCAAAAATTTAGAAATTTTCTTAAATATATGGAAATTTAGTAAACAATTGTACAAGTTTTGGAAGTTTTGGTAAAAAATATATTAGTTTTTTTAACAAAATGTAGAAATTTTCTTAAAAATCTGATAATTAATTACAAAAATGTACAATTTTTCTTTAAATGTAATAGATTTTATGAAAAAATGTCTAAGATTTCTTACAAATGTGGCAGTATACGTAAAAAATGTAGTTTCGGAAGTTTTCGTAAAAATATATTAGTTTTTTTAACAAATTGTAAAAATTTTGGTAAAAACATTTGGTAATTTTCGTTACATAATTTAGTACAGTAGTTGTAAAACTGTGGCAGTTTTCGGGGAAAAAATGTATATAGTTTATGTTAAAAAAAATCCATAGCATAGCTTTCGGAAAAAAAAGTATTAGCTTTTGTAACAAAATTTTGTAGTTATCGTAACAATGCGACAGTTTTCGCTAAAAATGTAGCATTTTATGTAAACAATGGATAAGATTTTTGTAACAAAATTTTATAGTTCTTGTAAATCCAGTATAATGTGGTGTATAGTCTTAATAATTTAATTCGTAAAAAAATGTAAAAGTTTTTGTAACAAATTTTACGTAAAAATGTAGCGTAGTTTTCATAAACACATTCGTTAATTGTTGTTAAAAAATTACTTATTTTTCAATCAATTACGTTCATTTAAAGTTTAAACTGTATTTCAGAGGTCCCAATAATTACGTGTGGTGGTGGATTCCGGTGGTGGCGCCCCACGCGGGAACTCTCATCGGAGGATTGATTTACTTGATCTTCATCGAAGGACATCACCCCAAAGAAGAAGAAGAAGAAGAACGAGAAAAACAACCAATCAGAGAAATTCAACAATGTAAGACAACTCTAAACAACGAATCGTTGAACGACTAACAAACTAAAACTACAAATAGTCAAGCAAGAATCTCTAAAAATATTATAATATTAACCACATCTTCTTCATCAAACTTCAGTGTTCCAAAGATGGCCGTCAAGGATGCATGCTTTGTGTCCTTTGTTGTTGTTGTTGTAAACTGTTAAGTTCTTGTATAAATCATTAAGATAGTAGTACAAGATCCTCGTTAAGACGAATCTGAATTAGGGACGTCAAAATTTGTTCGTTTAAATCGTATAGTTCGTATTATCGAAAATCAGGCGAAACGTGACTTCCAACTGAAGTCACGTTTTAATGAAACGTAGCACGAATGCTGGGGAACTCGAAAATGCATTCGTCTTACCCGAATTGGGAACCCTAAATAGGACTTTTTTTTGGAATTTTTGATAAATATCTATTTTCGTACATATTTTCATATTTATTAAAAAGTTAGTTTTAAGGAAATTTAGCGCGAATGCTTAGGAACTCGAAAACGCATTCGTTTTAGCCGATAATTTGTAATATCCGAATTCAGAATAGCGCCTGATTATTCGTCCATACCCTATAGGACGGGGCCAGAAATGAGTTTGTACTATCAGAAATTCGTATAAAGCGAGTTCGTCTTAACGAGATTATACTGTGCACGCCAATGTACTCGCATGAATACTTTCCTAGTACAGTCACGATGCCACTTCCGGTGGTAGATTATAATTGCGACGCGCCTTTCTTTTGTCAGCCTACAAAAATATGGAAGTACAGGAAATGACGTCACTGATGCCAGACGACGCTACTCAAAGTGCGACGCTCAAGGTCAAAGAGTTCAAAGCGTAACGACGGTCGTCATAGTTTTCAACCCTCGCAATTTTTTCCGTTCATTTTGTATACGTTTCTCATCAGCATTTAGATTTATTAGGATTTGTAAGTATTGTGATCATGAATGACCTCGTGAAAGTGTTTGTTCTATAAGTGTTTCTAGTTTTTATAAATAATTAATTCCTATAGTTGACTTATAAATGTATTCTGTTCATATTCTTAATTATGTATGACACGTTATCATCTACTGAATGTATATCAGGTAATAAATATCGAACGTATATTTAATTGTAATTAGTCGGTTGTTTTGCTTTTCCACGATATTAATATCGGTTTTAGATCAATAAAATCAAAAGAAATTAATCAAAGTTTTTCTTTCATTAATTCAAGAGTGGCATAATTGAAATAAGGCAGGACCTCGATTATCCGAACAATGTATCGCTAGCGAATTTCATGGATTATTTTTAAAATTGTAAAGGAAAAAAAATAGTTGTTCAGAATAATCTCGGTGGGAAAACTGGTTTTTCAGAATAATTTCAGCGAAAAAATTAGTTTTTTACGTTTTTATTAGTCACGATACATCTACAGTTTCAATTAGTTATATGATAAGTGCCCTATTATGATCACAAAACAACAAACATATTTAAAAGTCAGACCATACTTAAAAACGTTATGAGAAAAAAAAAATGTACAAACCCTTGAAAAAGGCATCTCAGCTGAACAAAGTGATGCCATACAGAAAAACGCCACACGTCCACTTATGTGTCTGAGTTATGCATGTATGCTTTGGTGGGAAGCCGCATGCAGAGGGCTGCACATTTTTCTTTCTGATAACATTTTTTGAGTATGGTCCAATTTTAAAATCTGTTTAATGTTTTGCGCTCATAAAAGGTCCCTTGATTCACTAATTCAAACCATCGATGTAGTGTAAATAAAAATAAAAGTTACAATTCCAATGACTTTACAATCAAAGTTATCGAAAAATTCGATAACTTTTCGAAACTTCACAAAATGGTCGAAAAATTCGTAAAATTAGCGAACATTTGCCTCTCTTCGAGGGCTTTTAGTCATTAATTTTAATCATGATTGAAGATTAATTCTACTAATACACATCAATGTTTTATCCAGAGATATTGAAAATATTTAATTTTATGCCTGTAACTACTAGGTATCTTCGTAAAAATATTCTTTGAGAATGGGGGTGAGTTCGTATTAACGGTGCTCTACCTTAATTTAATCAGGTTAGAAGCCTTGAGCAGATAAAAAAACGCTGCATCAATTAATCATTTTACGATCATTTTTGGGAAATATCTTTATCGATACTTTTTTTTTCGGATTAGTCATAAAGGCCATAAAAATTGAGCAAATGCTTCAGAATATGTTCACAAACTGGCCGCACGGTCACTACATTTTATCCAACCTGAAATTGAGTACATTTCCAGTTGAAATTAAGTGAAAAAACTGCCAAGAAATTAACGAGAAATTGGATTTTCGAGTCTTCGATGTTCGCAAATTCATCGATGACCACCAAACGCAAACCAATTCGGGTGAATCCCCCGGAATTAACGAAATCGGCGTTGAAATTGCTGTTCGGCATCGCCTCCACCATCTTGGTGTACGATCGTCTGGATTACTTTTTCGAACATCCCGTCCACGTGTCCTTCGAGTTTATGAAGGAGAAAGACGAGAAATTTCCCGCTTTGACCATTTGTCCGGAAAGAAAAATTCGTTATAACGAACGAGATGGGCAACGCTCGATTTTTATGGAAAATTTCGAGCTACTCGAAGTCTCCGAAGAAACTTCTTTGGATGATTTTGCGAGTAGAATTCAAAACGTAAGTTGATTTCGTAATATATACGATCGATCTAAAAAATTTCGTTATAACCGTGCATTTTTCTCTTCTTTATTCACCGAGTGTATATTTCAAAATCATTCGTGTAAAAACGCCTCTTCGTGGAAAGTTCGGGAAACTATGTTCGGACGATGTTTCACATTCTCTCCAGCAGGTAAATAAAATACATCGAATCCAACCTCGTTAAGAAGAACTCGCTTTATACGAATTCCCGATAGTACAAAACTCGTTTCCATCAGTAACCCTCCTATAGAGTTTGGACGAATAACGTTAATTTTCTTCCTTTAAGACGAATTCAAATTCGGATCTTACATGTTTTCGGCAAAAACCAATGCATTGTCAAGTTCCCGAGAATATTTGCGCTAATGAAAAAAAAAGTACGTTATAACGGGAAATTTCCCCGATATGAGTCACGGCAACTTCAGATTCATGTATCGTTACGCGGAATATGGATTTCATTCAAACTTGGACGAAACTAGTTCTTATCGTTAAAGTCGGGTTTCGTTAATACGAACTACTGTTCGAACAGAGTTTGAGGTCCCTCAGAGATTTGTCTTAACGAGGTTGGACCGTATACATTTGCAGGAAAATCAACGAAGTCGAGTCTAAGAATGACCCTGAAGGTGATCGATGATATCGATCAACGAGGTGATGAAGATATGCCCGATTGGAAGGTAATTCATTCTTGAATGATTCTAAATCTGTTTCCAGTTTCGTTAAAACGAACTCAATAAATGTGTTTGTCCGTGAATAACGGATGCAAATGTGCATTTTCAAAGAATACAAAAGTTAAAATTGAAAGTTTAAAAAAAAGCAAAACGCCATATAGGAGTTAATTAGAGTAACTCGTAGCTTTTCTGAAAATTTTAAAACTATAATCGACTCGCGTTTTTACGCACCTCCCATTTACGAAAACAGCGTTCCGAAATGCATCGCTACGTAGAACTAACGTAAACTTTCCGATTAAAAATTTGCGATTTTTAAAAAAAACAAGTTGAATTTTAATTAAACAATTTGCAATTATTAAACATTTTTAACAAAATATCAAATTTTTGAGAAAAATTGAGAATGTTATTTAAAATTTTGCTATTATTACATTTTTTTTAAAACATCTCCAATTTCTGAGATTTTTGAGAAAAATTGAGATTATTTTTTCAAAACGTTGCAATTTGATTAAAAAGATGCGATTTTTTTTTTTTTAAAAATTGAGAATTTGATTAAAAATATGCGATTACTCTTTTTTTTTCCAAAAATTTGCAATTTGATTAAAAATATGCGATTATTTTTTTAAAAAAGACTGCAATTTTATTAAAACGTGCGATTTTTTTTAAAAAATTGAGAAATATATTTTAAAAAGTACGCTTTTTTCCGCGAATTTTCTTGAAAAATGTGCCAATTAAGTTCATTTTGAAAAAAAATGAAGTTATTTTATTTCAAATTTCGGGTTATTTTTAAATCATTCGCGATTTAAAATAAAATTTAAAAAAAAAAAAAATTGGTGAATTCCAATTTTTTTAAAAAAAATGAAATTTTGCGAAGATTTCCAAAAATCAATATTTTTTTTTCAAATTTTGAGAACTGCATGTTCGTAAAAAAGCGATTTGGGACTAATTTCTTGACTTGGAAAGCAGACGTTGGTCCACGACGAAGAAGTGGACATCACCTACAGCATTTTGAGCCTGGGTTCTCCAATTTTTCCCAACACCTTTAATCACCTGATTTACAGAGTTCATATGGTACGTATTTCCGATGACACACATTTTATCCTAATGTCAAATATCGTAAAATTAATGAGCCGCTTATATGTTCGATGCGTGTCGAGCGATATAAATGCAAATGAAGCTTTCTTGGACGTGCCAAAAAAAGTCAAAATACGAGTTTATTTTTCGTTTAGCACAAATACGAAAATTCTCACAGTCGGCCGTGCAAATCGCAACATTTCGTAAATAAGTGTTTGGTGCGATGCGTGGAAGCCAAGCTCCTTGTAAATGCAACTTGCAGGTACGTGGATTTGATTTTTCAGTTTAATAAAAAATTGAAGTTAAAATTACAATTTTTCTTTAAAATTACAAAAAACTAATTCAGATTCTAAAAAAATATGTAGATTTTACTACATTTAGTCAACATTTTCGCCCTATTTGCGTTATAACTGCGCTATAACTTTCAGCAAAATCAATGTAAATTTAAAAAAATGATGTTTTATGCAAAATAAGAATTATTAGTTCTTGCAAAATTAATGAATTTTTATGAGTATAATAATTAATATTTTAAGAATAATAACAGTTTAAAAAATAAAGAACTTCTTAAAAATAATTAATCTTTATGAAAATTACGACATTTTTTTTTCAAATTTTACAATCTTTTAGAAAGAAACGACCATTTTTCTAAAAATTTTCTATGAAATTGATGAAAAAAACCTTACTTTTTACGAAAATTAGATATTTTTTGCTTCACAAGTTATTTTAATAATGATAACAATTTTTTCAAAAAATAATGACTTTTTATGAAAATAATGCCAATTTTTCTAAAAATAATTACTTTTTATAAAAAAACGTCTTTCTTTTCCTCCAAAAAGTAATGATTTTTCAACATTTATCAGTTTACTTATCACCGAATAAATGAATGGATTAATGACTTCCTTTCAGATTGGCCTTCATGCAAACCATGTCTCTGCCCCCGTGTTCCAGGGGTGAGGCTTCCGGTCAAGTTTTCGGTCATTTGGACTGGAATTGGTCTCGCTGCGAGTGCCCTTTGGTGTGCAGCGCCGTTTCCTATTCCCTTCAAAACGACGTGAGGGTGACCAGAGGCTCGGGGGTCACCGTTCTAAAGCTCGTTCCCCCCAAACAGCGGACCCGTGTGGCCATCGAAAGATGCGCCTACAGCTTCTACAATCTCATCTGCGACATCGGCGCCATCTTGGGGCTGTTTTTGGGGGTCTCCCTATTGCATGTTTTCGAGGGCATCGAAACCTTGCTTTTGACGCTCCTACAGAGTTATAGAGCTAGCGAAAATAATCATCGTTAAGAAGAAATCGCTTTATACGAATTTCTGATCCTGAAAAACATACGAATAATACGAATTTCTAATTCGGATATTAGTAGAATAGTAGAATTCTTCAGTATTAAATGTCAACATAATTTAAAATTATTATTCAGAATTTAATCATAATTAATTTTAAATTAATTTGTCAACATATTTTGGAAAAATTATTCAGTATTAAATTTAATTTTAAATAAATTTCTTATTATAACAGAATACTTCTTCAGAATTTTTATAATTCATTTCAAGTTAAATGTCAACATAATTTAGAATAATTCTTCAGAATTTTGTTTTAATTTAATTTTAAATTAATTTCTTAAATTTATCGAGAATAATTATTCCAAATCTTATCATTCAATTAATTTGAAACAATTTCAGCAATTTTATTGAGAACAATAATTCCCAAATTTCATTTTAATTCAATTTCTAATATTATCGAGAATAAAAACTCCCAATTTAATTTAAATTATTATTAAAAACAATTATTCCCCAATTTTATTTGAATTTATTTTCTCAAAAACAGCTTTCGTTTTTCTCCGATTTTCTTCAGGGGTCAGATGGTCAGGGACCCCGAAACAAACAACAATACTATGGGTCAAGCTAGGTCATCGATAGATTTGATTTTACATAAATAAAATTGGAATGGTCCGTCTGATCAAAAAATGCTAATTTTAGGAAAGAATATTACTGCCGAGGAGTGGTCACTTTGGTTCCGCCATGAACAAGAACTGACCAGTGGAGTGACCATCGATGAGCTACAGTAAACTTGGTTCTGCGAAAAATAGCCACGTTGACCCTCAAAGACAGTTGTGGGTCAGTGAACTCTGTCTAGTTTTGCCGAGTCACGACGAGGTAGTGGTCAGTTCCGATAAAATTCAGGGTAAAGACAACGGGGTGGTCAATTTAAAATGGCCAGCTGCTTCCCCTTGACCCTCGGGCAATTTTTGCCTAATTTCTGACCAGTCGAGGTCAACGGGCCTTCGTTTTCAAGTTCGCAACCTGGAAAATTACACCAACGCACTTCTGACCAGTTGCCAGTGGTCAGTGATCACTCCTGGTCATTTTATGGTCAAGATTTTCGAAAATTTCAAAAAATCCTCGAAAGATTCGTTAGGAAAAATTCGTTAGAAAATTTCTCGGAATCATTCGGAAATTTCTCGGAAGAATCTTTCGGAAATTTCTCGGAAGAATCTTTCGGAAATTTCTCGGAAGAATCTTTCGGAAATTTCTCGGAAGAACCTTTCGGAAATTTCTCGGAAGAATCTTTCGGAGATTTCTCGGAAGAATCTTTCGGAGATTTCTCGGAAGAATCTTTCGGAGATTTCTCGGAAGATTCTTTCGGAGATTTCTCGGAAGAATCTTTCGGAGATTTCTCGGAAGAATCTTTCGGAGATTTTTCAGAAAAATCGTCAGAAATTTCTTGGAAAAACCGTCAGAATTTCTTGGCAAAGTCGTTTGAAAATTTCTAGCAAAAAATCGTTAGCAAAATTGTCGAAAGTTTCGTTGAGAAATATCTCGTTCGTTATTTTTTCAAAAAAGAAAATCTTCTAATACTGCATCAAAAAAAGCGTCCGCAAAATTTCCCCAACCGTGGAACATTTTGTAAAGATGACCTCAGAAAAGGTTGAAACGTTAGCTTTTAAGTTCTGACTTTTTTTTGGTTTTCCAGGACTGGAAGTACCCTAGCTGTTTACTGACTTGTGGAAATTATGACATCACCTAGGCGATATTGCGCTAAATTTCCCTTTTACTTCGAGAACGGATTTTATTTGGCATGTTTTTTTTCTAGAGTGGACGTCCGAGTTGGTCATACCCCCCTTCCTCCCCCTGTCCACATTGTGTCCGTCATTCACCCTATCCCCTCGACACGATGACGTCCTTTTCGAATGTCCCCTTGTACAACACGCTTTTGCGCTCGCATGATTTGAAAATTACCCCCAAATTAGCAGCACGTTTACAAAAGAAAATCGAAATGCGTGACTTAACTTTTCTTTAGCTTCCAGAAGATAAACGTTTCCAGGAAAAAACAAAACAAAAAAACAACTTTTGATGACGAGCGTGAATTTCAAAATTTCTCCAACTTTCGGGTGAATCGATCGGGTTCACGGCCATTTACGGCTTCAAAAAAATTATTCGGCATCTTTGGAATTTTTCCACAAAAAAATATACGAATTTCCCTTAGTACGAACTCGTTTCCGGTCCCAGTCCTAGGGTATGGACGAATAATGTTAATTTCACTTAAGATCAATTCCGAATTCGAATATTACCAAATTTCGGCTAAAACTCACGAATTTTACGGATCCCCGAACATTAGCGCTACGATTCGTTAAAACGAACACTATATTAGACGATATGACTATATTATATATATATGACTATATAATATTAGACTATATTAGACTGTACGTTATACATTGCACGGAGAATTCCCCGACAAAAGTTACAGCACCTTCCCAATTCCCAATTGGAATATAACGAATTTTCGATTTCCCCGAGTATTTACACTACAGTTTACAGGCTATGGACAAGTAGTGTTAATTTATTCCTTTAAATTCCGAATTCGGATAATACGAATTTTCCAGCTCCCCGTGCATTCGCGCAACGTTTCGATAAAACGAACTTCATTAAACGATACGAATAAAATGTACTGTACGTGATTCGGATTCAAAGAAAATTATTGGAAATATGCAATTTTCTGCTTAAAACTACTGTATATCTTATAAAAATTCTCATACCACTAGATTGTCTTATTTTTCAACTAAAAATATCTGAATTTCCGAACGAAAAACTCGTCAACAGATCGACTGAACAAAATGCGTAATAAATGAGCTATATAGAATTGTTTGTTTAACCCATTAACACTTTCTTAGAAGTCTCCTTACTGACATCATTTCGGTTGAATGGAAATTCCGTGTTGTTTTTAGATCCGGGCCACACAACCGACATAATTTAGCACTTTAGCACCTTCGAGGGTGAATGTCTCATCCTGCGTTTGTCTGTTTGTTCTAAGGAGTGCGATAATTGTCAATGAAACTACCGTCGATGGCCTTCCGGGGTCATTTTATTTCGGCGTCAAAATAACGAAGTTCATTTTGATCTTGTCCTCATTCGGTGTCACGGCTATAGAACGAGACGCCATTTTCAAAGATGGCGCCCGTCTGTGACGAACGAATTAATCTTACTTATAGTTTAAAAATGGTGAAGTTTTCTTAATAGAAGTAAAAAGTGTGGTCTAAAATGGTCGTAGAATTTGAAATATTTTAAGAAACCTTTGGCAAAATTTTAATGATTTAGAAAATGTTGGAGAAAATTGTAATATGTAAGGGTGCTTACACAACAAAACTTAAATTAAGAATGTTAATTTTGTTACCACTAGCGCCAACCAGCGGGCAAACAATTAGTAATTTAAATGCATTACCAATTGTGTGCCACTGGTTGGCGCTAGTGGTAACAAAATTAACATTCTTAATTAAAAAGTTTTGTTGTGTAAGCACCCTAAGGGAGACTCAGACAGAAGCATTTCGAATGACACTTTTCATTTCGTATCACGCAATGCCACGCCCCCAATTAACAAACCCCGCCCAGTAATGATGCCAAACTCCGTATTACCGGCCATCATTCCACATTTTTTCACCCTACACGATCATTCTTAATGTCACTCTCATAATGTCACGACAGTATTGTACAGTTCGCGGTTCATTCCCCTATAGTTCAGTCAGGACGTCTGTCCAAAAGTAGGGATGACAAATACACCGTGGACAAATCCACCAAAAACAAAACTTGTTTTTCCTGGAAATGTTTCGATTCAAGCCTCCTTTTGAAAACGAAAGGGAAATTGGTCGTTGTTACGCTCGGTTTTACCTTTTCAATTACTCACTCTTCCTACCTACTCTTCCTCCCAAAGGGGCCATTCAAAAAGGACGTCCTCAAAATGTTAACAAAATTGGACTCCCCCCCTACCCTCTGTTCGCATTGTGTCCGGTCAATCAATACCCCCTCCCTTCTTCCTACTCCCCCCATTCGGACGTCCGAAACTTAAAAAAAAATTGTATTCCTACAGGCTACTCGGAAAACGTAAATTTTGTACTCCGAAAAGGTTGAGAATTTTGCCAATTTGTCTTCGGAATCTGTTGGAAATTTTATGAATTGGGATAACGTGTAAATTTTTGCGAGTTTGTCCTCGAGAAAACGTGGACAAATTTGTAAAGATGACCTCGCAGATAAGGTTTGAAATTTGGCGAGTTCATGCTCGAGAATAATGAAAATTTTGCGAATTTGTACTGGGAAAACTTGAAAGTTTGCGAATTAACCATGAGTTTTTTAAGTTCTCTGACTTTTCCAGGACTGGAGGAACTCAGTTTACTGACTTTGGCAATTTATAACACATCACCCAGGCGATATTGCGTTCAATTTCCCTTTTACTTCGGGAACTGATGACCAACTGGACGTCCGAGTTGGTCATACCCCCCCGGACGTCCTTTTCGAATGGCCCCTAATCAGCACCGAGTGAGTGACTACCTTACGTATACTGTGGTGACTACCCCAAAAAAAAAAGTTTAAAACCGGCCCCCTTTTCAGTAGGCTCAGTCAGTAGCCCTCGACTCATCCTTCGAACAACAACAACTTAAAAATAAACTCAATTTTCACCTTACCTTCATTTTCGAAAACAAAATTGGTGAGTGATGGCATTTGAGCTTTTAATCATCGTCTTCCTGGGTTTTTACTCGATAAGTGGACCCACAGTGGACGCTCACGTCTTCAGGACTGGACTCTGTCCCAATCTGGACGTGGTGGACAATTTCAACTACGATAAGGTAAAAATAAACAAGTTTTCAGCATTTTTTTTGGGATTAGATGAAGTGAACTTTAACCCCCGCGCACCACGAAATTATTTCGAAGATTTGAAGGAATTTCGAGGATTACATTGTATAATTGCGAGATTTGGTTTCTTTCTCACTTCGAAGTCCAACTCGACGTAACAATTTTAAAAAATATTTTAAATATTTATGTTTGGAAAAACTTATAAATTTTCGAAAAATTCCTAAAAAATTAATGCCAAAGGCTATACTTATATTTTTGAAAAATGTTTCAAGTTTCGTAAAATTTAGAAACTTGAAAACCTAAGACTATTTATTTTCGTAAAATTAACAAATATTAGAATCTAAGGATACCGGTATTCATTTTCGTAAAATTTACACATTCTAAAAACTAAGGCTGTTTGTTTTAGTAAAATTTTAAAATCCGAGGCTACTCGCATTTTGGAAAAATTTTGAATTTTCGTAAAATTGTAAAATTAAAAAGCCTATAATTCCTTAAATTTAAAAACCTAAGACTATTCACATTTTTGAAAAGTTCCCAATCTGCAAATTTTGCCGTAAAAATGTAATTCATCTTCGTAAAATTTGAAAATTTGGAAATCTAAGGTTATTCATTTTCGAAAAAATTCAAACTTTTAAAATTACTCAGTTATATTTAAAAAGAACAACTGGAAAAAAATCAATTCGTATATCAAAATATCGGAAAATTAACTGTACCAAAAATGACCGGAAATTCAAAAGTTCAAATACGCTAGCCGAAAAACACTAAAAAAAACCCATTTGTACTTACGTGGGAATTATGCCGGACGTTGGTCAGCAGGACGCTGCCCTTTAAAATTCAAACTGACAACACCCAGTATCATCATCAACATAAAAATATGTCGGAAACCTAATAAAACGAATAGAAAATAAAGATTAGATTTTTTTAAACTTTTTTTAAAAAAAAAGATTAGTAGTTAGCACTGCTTATAAAATCTTTGATTATTTCAACCTTTAGATACCCCAAATAGTTCGTAAAATAGAAAGTTTTCAAAATTTCCAAATTCTACTTTTATATTGTGAAAATATATACATGTACAGTCGACTCGCGTTTTTACGAACTTGTAGGGACCCCAAATGGTGCGTAAAATAAAAAGTTTATAAACTGGAATGGCATTAATTGAAATTATTAACAGCATAATTGAAAACATTAAAACAAAGTTAAAAACAGGTTTTTAAGTTGTTGATTTTGTCTGTACTAGACTTTTATCGGTTGGAAATTAGCGTGATCACAACAAAAAACAGGTCACCTTTTTTTTTCCTGATAAAATTCTTGGCATCTTAATTTGAGAAGCCTAGAAATTCGACTTCCTGAACTTTGTGGCGAATAATACGCAACGATGACTCCACAAAAAAAAGCATCGAGGAAACAGAAGGAAAATTAGACAATTGTTCACAAACGATACAGTACGAATCGCAGAAATGGTGAATGTAAAACTTTTGGAAAAACTGCGAAGTTGTAGACAATTTTTTGGAAACATTGTAGTGTTTTAGAATATCGGAAATATTAGGTTATTTTTTTGGAAATATCGTAATGGTTTTAAAAACGTTTTTATAAAATTTGACTGTTTAAGAAAACGTTTGGAAAAAAATTTAATACTTAAGGCAAATGTCTAGAAAAATTGTAATGTTTTAGAAAACATGTGGGAAATTTAAATGCTTTACAACAACGTCTGGGAAAATTATATTTTTTGAGAAAAACGTTTGGCAAAATTGTTATATTTTGGAAAAAAAAACTTTTGGAATAATTGTAATGTTTTAAAACACGTTTCAAAAAAATCTAATGTTCTAGAAAACGTTAGAAAAATTACAATGATTTACAAAAACGTTTGGAAAAATTATGGTTCACACAATTTTGTGTAAATATTACAAATGTTTTAGAAAAACGTGTGGCAAAATTGCAATATTTAAGACAAGTGTTTAGAACATTTTTATTGACTTAGAAAACATTTGGAAAAAATTGTAATGTTTTAGACAAAAAATATGTTATAATTGTAATGTTTTTAAAAAACTATATTAATAAAAAAAAATTTTAAATATTTTATGTAAAGCATGTAATGTTTCCAAAGGTCATCTGTTTTAAAAACTTTCTATTAAAGTTGCAATGTTTCGAAAAACTTTTTGAAAAAATTTAACATATATTTGACAAAAGATGGGGTACTCAAACGTGAAGTCACGTGTGTAAATTGGACACGAAGTTTACAAATTTCCTTTCATTTTTAAACCAATGAATGCGAGCATGGAGAATTGGTAATGTTTTCAGGATCGCTAGCCCCCTTTAATAGTTTAGGCTTATTCTCGGTTGTTGAAAAGTTTTCCTGGAAAATTTCGGAACAATCAGTTGAGTGGGTCAAAAGTTGTTGCGAAACAAGCTAGGCCATCCACATACTGCTCTTCTTTATATATATTTTCGCAAAATTTCAGTTCCAGGGCAAATGGTACGCCATCGAAAAATCTCAAACCACCAGCAGCTGTTTGAAATACATTTTCACGCAAAATAACGGATCGAAGCAAGTGCAGGAGAAATATCGACCCTTCGGAATAAAAATATTCGAGTACGAAATTTCTATTTTCCAATTTTGAAACTCGCTGTGTTTTCGATGTATGATTAAATTAACTACGTTTTCCACATTTTCAGTTGGAATGATTTGAGTCAAATTGGACCACTGACCGTCCCAGATAGCCAGGTTCCGGCCAAAATGATGGTCCAATTTCCATTCAGTATGAGTAAGTACAATATCACTCGACTATGACAAAAAATCAAAATAAACTACGCTTAACTGCGTTTGATCACGAGAGATGAGCACAAAATTCGGCACTTTTTCTAGTACCGGAAATAATACAATTTAGGGGGGGGGATGTTAATCGGTAATTTGATTTAAATTTTACAAACATGGTATGATTTTAGGCAAAAAAGATTCAAGTTTTTCAAAAACTATTGGATTGTTTCAAAATGCGATAATAATATTTATATTTATATTAATATATGCGTATAATAAGATTTTTTTTCCCAAAACACGATAACATTTTACCAAAATATTAGAAGACTTATTTTTTCCAAAATGCAATGACATTTTATCTCCATAAGTTAATACGATTTTTTTTCCAAAAAAAAAATTTTTCCAACATGTTTTCTCAAAACATGAGATTTTTTTTAAATATGCTACGATTTTTCCAAAATACCTTCGCATGGTATTCCATAATAAGATACCACTCCCTTCCCCCCCTAAATATAAGATTTTTTCTCCAAAATATGATAAATTATTTTCAAAAATAGGATAAGATTTTTCCAAAATACCTTCAGATTGTTTTCCAAAATACATTCACTATAATAAGATCTTTCCAAAATATGACAAGAATTTATTTCCATATCATGATAAATTTTTCCAAAATATGATAACATGTTTTTTTCAAAATGCGATATGAATTTCCGAAAATTCAATAAAACATTTCCACGGATAGATTTAGGAAAAAATTAACATTTTCCACATTATATCATTCTAAAAAAAATATTTTCCATAAAAATATTGGGATAATCTTTTCTACTTTCGAGTTTTACCACACAGGGGATATTTATCGTAAATCTTAATCTTATAAAAGTAACTTACCGCATATGCGCTATTTTCGTATCGGTCCTCCAGAGTCCAACATCCTTGGACTACGGAAACTAAGATCAGTCAGATCTCAAAATTTCCAAACTTTTCTTCTGTTTTTCAGATCCATTTACAGCCAACACATTTTGGGTGGTGGCCACTGATTACGACTCGTATGCATCGGTGTGGTCTTGCCGGCCATTCATCTTCGGTCACTTCCAATCGGCCATGATCCTCAGCCGCAACCGCACTCTAGACAGAAACATCATCAACAAACTCAGGGCCAAATTCGATTACTACGGAGTGGACAAGAACGACTTCAGCGCCATCGCTCAGCAAGACTGCTACGAGGTGGACTTCAATCCGCAGATCAGTGAAGAGAACATCAAGAACCTCTTCATGGGCATCGGGGTACAGACCAACAACACCGCAAAGGCAAACGCAACAGTCAAGCCAGAAATTCCGAGGACCGAGCCAGAACTTACAACAATCAATGCAGAACTGTCAACGTCCAAGCCAGAACTTCCAACCAGTCCAACGACCAATCCGGAAGTTTCCACGGTCAAGCTTGATAGTTCGAGTCAGTCACTTCCTGATACTACCCCAGCAATGGAAAATTCGGAGAATGACCTACTGCCATAGCTTCCATAAATCACATCTTCGGTACCATGATATCCATTGACTCATTTCGAGTTTGCATGTCTTGAAGAAAAATGTTCGAACTTCGAAGTGGGCATCGTACATAACGGTGCTTGGATTCTTGACCATTGTCTAGTTTTTATGTCAGAACCTCCAACGACCAATCCAAAACTTAACTTCCAATCCAGATCTCCCAACGACTGATCTAGACTTTCCATCGATCGACCAAGAACTTCCAACGACTGCTTCAGAACCTCCAAGGTCCGCTCCAGACCTTCCATCGACCAGCCCACAACTTGCAAAGGCCAAGTAAATCACTTCCTAACGCTACAGGAACAATGTAAAATTGGTACCACATGATATCCATTGACACATTTCAGTTTGTTATGCCTGAAAGAAATTTTTAAGAGGACATTGTAGAAGCAAGGGTCTAACAGTTCTTGGATCCTTGACCATTGTCCAGTTTTTATAATTTATTAAACGTGAATCAGTAGTAACCGAATGCCGTTGATGTTTGTTTTTTAACCTAATTCGTATAATTTTCGTGACATCAAAAAATGAATTTTTTCACCAACTTAAATTTGAAGTATCATGAGCTCGTAACCTGAAATCAACAAAATTCTATTGAGTTTCATGAAATTTGAAGTTACATTGAAATTCATCCTTAGATCAACGATCCTTTTCTGAATTTCATCAATTTTCGCCTGCTGCACTTCACAGTTTCATGATCTCGTAACATAAAATCAACAAAATTCTATTGAATTTCATGAACTCGTAACCAGAAATCAGCCAAATTCTAACTAATTTCAGAAGTTTAGCAGTTTCGAGAACCTGAAATCAACTAAATTTTACTGAATTCCACGAAATTTCACCTACTGACATCTCGAAGTTTTACGAACGTACTCGTAACTTGAAATCGAAGAAACTTCCGCACCGACAAACATGTTCTGAGAAATCTTGGTGGCAACAGATGTTTTATTGCGTACAACATCTATAAAAATAATCATAAGCTCGAAACCATTTCGATTAATTAACATTAAAAAAACAATACAAATCGAATCTCTTCGAGTGAATTTATAACAATATTAGAAATTTGCGAATATATAATATATATGAAAGGAGATTAAAGTTAACGAGGCTTCTCGCACCATGTTTCGTGACATTACGGCAATCCGAAGACAGTTTCGGACAACAAAATTCAACATTTTCAAGTTTTTATCCAAAATTAAATATCTCGGAAACGTGAATTTCAAATTCATAAATTTTCCACACATTTATTTGAAAATAACCAAACTCGCTGAAGTTTCAAAAAGCGCCCTCTACGAATCAATCCGCGAAACTTGGGAGAAAAAAAGACGCCAGAGCATTGACGTCATATCCTGCGAAAGTCTGGGACTGCTTAGTAAATGATGACGTCATCAGCAAATTTTTAGCAAACGACGTCAGCATCAAAACTTTTATGAATGACGACAGAGGATTTTTAACGAATGACGTCATCAACAGATTTTTTTAACGAATGACGTCATCGTCAGAATTTTAATGAATGAGGGTGCTTACACAACAAAACTTAAATTAAGAATGATAATTTTTTTACCACTAGCGCCAACCAGCGGGCAAACCATCGGTAATTTAAATGCATTACCAATATTTGCCCGCTGGTTGGCGCTAGTGGTAAAAAAACGTTACATTCTTGCCTAGAAGTTTGGTTGTGTAAGCACCCTGAGGCGGGGGGAAAAGACTTCGTTCCACTTCAAAATTAAGCTTTTAAATCATTTACAAAATGTGAAATTCACCATTCCGAGTTTCTTACTTTACCAACTGTCCGTGTATAAACGTAATTTTCATTGAATTAGAATACTTCGTTTTACGAAATTACGTTCTAAAACCATCTTCGGCGAAAATTCCCACGGACGAAATTCCGCTTCTAAAATCCTATAGAAGTAAGCGTAGGAACAAATGAAAATATTAGTTTCGAATTTCATATTTCATTTTTTTACGCAAAATATTAATTCTCCTATCTCTCATCACAACGCGTATTTACAACAAACAGAAAACGGGGTACATTCATAAATTCCGAACAAACTTTGGTTTTTAGAGAGCGTATACGGTCTTTTGAGATTATCGGCCCGAAAATTCAGCGATTTATAAGAACTGCGATTTTGCGAATATCATACTAAAATATTAACTAACTGATATTCATCAGATTGAAGCACTTCGATGTTAAAAATACTGATAACATTTTTTGAAAGTCAGTTTTGCTAAATAAAAATATTCTTTATCGATATTAAGATCGTTTCATTTTTATTTTTTTTTAAATTAATAATTTCTAAAAATTTCAGGAAAAAAAGATTTGGTTATCGTATTTTTTAAAAAAAAAATCAAACTTAAGGGAACTCAAGCCTCGGTAGTTGTGAAGTGCTAAATCGACAGACACGTGACTTTGCGATACCAAATGCTCCGTCTGAGTACCCCTATTATTTCCAATCTGTTTTATAATCGATTTACTTACTATTTCTTTTTTTAAAAAAACTGACTTGAGTTTATTTATTTTTTTTAATTTTAGGATCATCTTCAGCTAAAAAAACAGCAAAACTAATTTAATTATTTTAATTAAGAGAACCTAAAATACTCTCAGATAATTTTTTAATAAGATTAGAACTTAACCTCAGATTATCTATCTAAACGGAATTATTTTCATATTTTTTTTTTTAAAAAAAAACTATCTCAGATGTGATAACAACAATAACGTTCTTAATAATTTTATATTAAAGTGCTGCGCATTATAAGGCCTCCTAAAGATAAAATGACCGAACGACATCCTGATTTGCGATGAGTGAGCGAACAAATATGGAAAAATTGAAGTAATTCCAAAATTAAAAAAAAAAAAATATGAGAAAATCGTATCGTGCATTGGTAAAGTTGCGAAAATACAAAATACTACGAACTGAAAATATACAAAATAGGAAAAACACCATAGTAAAATACAGAACAAAATTGTAATAAAACCATATTATGCCCCGTGATTATGCTAATTCCGAGTTACGACTACCAAGTTTATACCTACGAGGGGCTACTAAAACATTCTAAGTTTTCATAGGCATTCTAAGCCTTCTTAAGTAAGTAAATCTTGATTCTTGAAAAAATAAAACACAATTACGTCATCATCACAATGTTTCTGAATGGGGGCATAATCAAGACTAAAAAAGGCATAAGATTTTAAGAAATGACGACATCGACGGAATTAAACAAATGACGTCATAATCAAAATTTTTACAAATGACGCCATCATTTTTTTAACTGAAGACGTTATCAACGGAATTTTACAAATGACGTCAGCATTAGAATTTAACAAATGTAGTCATAAATAGAATTTTTAAAAAATCATCATCAGAATTTTAATGAATGACGCCATAACCAAGAATTTCACAAATGACGTCATCACCATACTTTTACAATGGATCATTTTTTTAACCAATAACGTCATCATCAAAATTTAGCAGATGTCGTCATCAATAGAATTTTGAAAAAGTCATCATCAGAATTTTGAAAAAGTCATCATCAGAATTTAATGAATTACGCCATAATCAAGAGTTTTAATGGCTGACTGTAGGGTACTGAGTTGAATTGAATGGCATCAACGGTGCAATTTTAATTAATGACGTCATCAGAATTAAACAATTGACGCCATAATCGTAATTTTACAAACACATCATTTTTTAAACAAGACGTCATCATCAGAATTTTACTGAATGACGTCATCATAAGCATTTAGAAAATGTCGTAATCAATAAAATTTAAAAAAAAGACATTAGAATTTAACAAATGTCGTCATCAATAGAATTTTGAAAAAGTCATCATCAGCCATAACCTAGTACTTTATTGAATGACGGCATCATCAGAATTTCACAGATGACGTCACCACCAGAATTTAAATGAATGACGTCAACGTTAGTTTTTATAAATGACAACATCAGAATTTTAAAAAATGTCATCTTCCTCATAATTTTACAAAATGTCAGCTTTATCATAACTTTAAAAAATGACGTCATCATCAAAATTTCTAAAAAAATTCACCTTTCTCATAATTTTACAACATGTCAAATTCAGAATTTTAATAAAGGACGTCATCATTTACAACGTTTTTGGGCCATCCGAAACTCTGAAAATACCCCCTGTCACGACGAGGTGGTAGCACTTAAAAAGTCTATGAAATCGCCAGATTTACAATCTTTTAGTTTGTTCATAGCAGGACTTAGAACGTTTCAGCAGCCCCATATCATTCGGTAATATTTAGGGATTTTCTGATCTTCGTCTTAAAGTCAATTTTTCTCCAAATATTTTTACCCAGACTTGAGATTCAACTCTTCCATTCGACTTCTATTACGCGATTTTTAGAGCATTTGCTCGATAATTCCACGCGAAAAGTTCACGTTTCGTGAAAAAAAAATTTTAAAAATAAAAAAAAAAAAAAATTTGACTAGCCAAAGCTGACGTTATTTCTCTTTCCGGAGGTTAGTTATTTTCCTCGAAAATTACTATAAATCATAAAAATTATAAAAACGAAACACTCGGCAACCGATATTCATCGTCGCTACTTATTTAAATAAAATCAAATTTCAATGAATTAAATAATTAAATAAAATTAATAAAAATTTGAAAGGATTAAGTTTCGTCGCGGCCAAAAATATATATAAAAAAAGCGGAGATATGTTACGGTATTTTCGTAGGAGCGAAATTTAACTTAAAATATATATTATTTACCAAATAATAATTATAATAATAATAAAAATTGGGTGGGGGAGAAAAGAGGTAGACGGGATAGTAAAGGAAAATCGTATAAATCGAAGGAATGTAAACGTCACCGAATTACTCGTCTTCGAGGAGATGTGTTTGGCGTCTTGCAAAATTTATGAATACCTGGAAAAAAAAATTATTGGAAAATTATACCGAAATGAAATTATTAGTTTCCACCAGAAATTTCATTTTCAACTTCCCTGACTTTTCCAGGTTTTAAAACGAGTTTCCCTGACCGATGACAATATCAACATTGACATATGCCGATGTCATCCATGATTTTGAAAAATCGGCATGGGGCAATATTTAATATTTTGCAAAATTTAATAATGAGAATTTTAAACTATTTTTTCAAAAGTAACCTAGGAAAAATTAGAGCATTTTGAATTTTGAACAGATTAGCGTAAGAAAAGTTTGAAAATTTGTACTCGCACACTGTTGAAGATTTGGCAAGTTTGTTCTCGGAAACTATTACAAATTTTGTAAATCTGTCTGTCCACCGCGACTGTTTAAAATTTTTGAAAATTTGCCATCAGAAACTATTTAAAATTTTTTGCAAATTTGCGATCAGAAACTGTAGAAAATTTCTGCAATTTGTCCTGAAGAAGCAGAAAATTTCTCTTGGAAACTATAGAAAATTTCTGCAAATTTGTCCTCGGAAGCTGTTAAAATATCTGCAAATTTGTCTTCAAAAACTGTTAACAAATTGAAGAATTTGTCCCCGGAAGCTGCCGAAATTTTCTGAAAATTTGTCCTCGGAAACTGTTGAAAATTTCTACAAATTTATCCTCAGAAACTGATGAAAATTTTTAAACTGGTCCTGAGCTAACCTCTTGGAAGCATTACTTCTCCGGACATTTTCAAGTTCCATGACTTTTCCAGGTCTGAGGGAACTTTTGTTTTGCATTCTAGTGACAATTTCTGGTAAAATCGAATATGGGCGCTTACCTGATCCAAAGTCGTTTGACACACGGAATAATCTTCTATTCCCAAGCGGGCTTTATTTTTCTCCATGTGATGAAAGAGTTTGGAGAGTGCCAGTCTTTCGCACGGCAGGTGAAAAACCAACTGAATGTGATGTTCCTCTTGCACCCTGGCCTGTCGAAAAGTGCCCAAGACGAACGACTTCACCGCTTCCAGATCGGCGGGCTGACCGCTTACTCTGACAGTCAGAGAGTAGCCACTGCCAAACCTGAAAGGAAATGAAATGCTCAAACTCGAAACAAGTTTAACAACTCTCACGTCCATCGATGCGTTGCCTAAAGACCTGAAGACCTTTCCGTAAAAACGGACTTTCTAAGGCTTGATGCTTACTTGTTTTTAAGATGTTGGATGCTTCCGATGCACTGTAGCCGGCCATTGACCATGATAGCCAATCGGGTACAAAGTGCTTCGCACTCTTCGAGGCTGAAAAAAATGGCCAAAGGTTTAGAGGCATTATTCGCCATTTTGAAGCAAATTGACCGTGAAAATGGTATTCGTGGCAGAAATAGGTCATCGAGGAGCTGAAATTACTGGTAAAATCACCTGTGTGAAGTCAGCACAACCGACCGGCCTTCCTTCATGAGCCCCGAGATGCTGTTCCACAGGAACCGCCTGGCTTGCGGATCCATCCCCGTAGTGGGTTCATCCAAGAACACCAGGGACGGATTCCCGATGAGCGCGATGGCCGTGGATAATTTCCTCTTGTTGCCGCCGGAATATGTGCCTGCGCATTTCTTGGCATGATCGATCAGGCACAATTTGGAAAGCTGACAGTTCACCACCTCTCTAGCGTGGTCGTCCGGGATACCTCTCAGACGAGCGTAGAACCTCAAATGTTCTTCTCCGGTGAGCAAACTGTCCAAGGCATCGAATTGCGGGCAGTAGCCGATGTGCGACCTGGCCTGGCTCATTTCAGTACGAATGCTGTCAAGAAAAAAATTCCGCCGTATAAAACACGATGCCATCAGTCCGTTCCATAAAATTTAACTGAAACTCATCTCTGCGGTATCAAGTACGTGAACGTGGCCCTCATCTCCGGCACTCACCTGTATCCATTGACGAAGGCATCTCCGCTGGTGATGGCGGTGTCTTGAGTCAGCATCTTGAACGTGGTGGTCTTGCCAGCTCCGTTGACTCCCAGGAGCCCGAAGCACTCCCCGGACTTCACTCCAATGCACAGTCGGTCCACGGCCAGCAGCTGGCTGGACTGCAAGTCGACGAACTGACCGCCTTTCTGGCAGCAGGTCGACTTCTTACCTTTCCATATTCTGTACACCTTGGTCAAGTTCTCGATCTTCAGAACGTTGGAATCACATTGGCCGCCCAGCACCATGGCGCGTTCTCTGGCTACGTCATCGTCTTGCTCGATTTCAGGGCACTCCACTTTGGCTTGTCTAGTTTAAAAACAAAAAAAGGATTACTCATTTGAACACGGAATCTTATTTGTCATTCAACAGAACAAACTTACCTGGAGCACAAGAACTTGTACTGCAGAAGCAAGGTGATGGTAAAAAAGATGATGCCCTGGATGAACATGCAGAGAAGATTCCTCCCCAGAAAATTCCAGGAGAAGGGATCACGTTCGATATGTACGCCTGAAAAACAAATTGTTCGTAAAGTGTTTCTTGAGAGTTCCAACGTTCAGTTCGGGGTGCGTGTAATGTCTTTACCCAGGGTTCACCAGGAATATTCACATTCAACTTCTCCGACTTTTCCAGGTTTTTCAACTAAATTTCCCCGACCAATGCCAATGTAAAAATGGACCTATGGCGAGGTTATCCAACATCTCGCAAAACTTACCAATGATACTTTTGAAAATTTTATAAAATTATAATGAACAAATTTTGGACAATTTTGAAAATTTTACAAATTTATATTCGGAATAAATGTTGAAAGTTTCGCAAATGGATCGCGGCAACATTGAATTTCCTTGACATTTTCAAAACGAGGCATTCTTCCCTGACTTTTCCAAACATTTTCAACTTCCCTGACTTTTGCGGGTTTTCCAGGTCTCGGGGAACCCTGGTGGGAAGAACTTCACTAGCAGCCGGTAAGTTAATCTAGACGCCGGATGCTCACCGAATTTCTGAAGCGACTCGACCGCCAGGTGGTTGGTGGCCATGTCCATCAAGCCCCTTCCCAAACAGTAGTGGGGGAAGATCAGAAAAACCTGCTTCAGGATATCAGCGATGTCTTGCAGTTCCTAAGAAATCAACGGACAAAAGTCGGGGTAAGTTTTTAAACGAAATATACTCTTTTTAAAGACAAAAGCTCACCTTATCGTCCAGCACTTCCAAAATGAAGGTGGCGATGGTGGACACCACACCGATGAAGAGGTTGCCCGAAGCGAGTACCACGAAGGCAGTGCTGGGGATGTTGAAGATGAAAGATGCCGGGTACATCATGGGGATGCTGGCCCAGCCGTAGAGAATGAGCAAGAGGATCAAGCCGGGGATATTCTCCGGCGAGACATACGCCTCTTCGTTGAAGATGATGAAAATGATGATGCAGAGGGTGGCGGAAATCAGGTAATTCAACTACGTAAAATATAAAATATTCAAAAATTAAACCAAATAATTTTTTTGGTGACGTCATTCGTTAAATTAAGAGGTTGACGCCACTCCTTAAGTTCAGATGATGGCGTCATTCGTTAAATTAAGAGGTTGACGCCACTCCTTAAGTTCAGATGATGGCGTCATTCATTAAAATTCTGATGATGACGTCATGCGTTACGATACTGACGATGATGTCATTCGTCAACCTTCAGATGATGATAATGACAACATTCCTTCATTGTCGCGTCCCTTGTAAACCTTCTGATTGCATCATTCACCAACATTCTGTCGACGTCGACATTCACTTAAATTCTGATGGTGTCATTCACTAAAAATTCTGATGATGACGTCACCATCAAAATCTCAACGTATGACGTCTAGCCTTTTGACGTTAAAAAATTGCGGGGTAGCGCAGCAACGACCCGGGTGTCTTTTTTAAAATTTGAAAAATTCCCAATTATTCGTAGAAAGATTTTACATCGAAAACTATTCATTTTTTTTAAACCGCAAACTGACAAATTCTTCCAAATTTTTCAGGCGCAAAACAGCACCGAACGAGAATGATCTCTATTGGCACATTTTTGGCTGAACTATTGGACATATTTTTTAAAAAAACTAAAAATTCGCCTACGTTATCCCAAATATTGTTGGCGATCCAGTAGGTCAGAGGACTGACGCCAGTCACGAACTGCAAATGCTGCGACTTGGAAACCTTGTCTTCGATGAGGTAGAGTATGAAACTGGCAGGTACGAAGGACATGGCGAAGATGACGCAGATGGCATGGAGGAGACTGATTCCGCTTCGGCGTCTGAAATTACACGTAACGGCGTGATTAGGCAAAGACATCGTTGGTGCCCTGACTAACATTCCCAATTTCGATAACTCCGGCACACTGCTTACACCACTTCCATTTGCACTTGTTCGTTGGTGAAGTTCAAGGGATGGTTGACTGCCGAAATGCCGTATGCGTGAGGATCTTGGTCGGGTGGCAAGTGAGCCCGAAGAATCACGTTGTTGATAGCATTCACATAAGACACCATAGCAGCCCAACCACGATTATTGAACCAAATCTGAAAAAACAAAACAAAAACACCTTAAAATTGGGTTCCTCCTACAAATTTTAAATTCAACTTCCTTGACTTTTCCAGGTTTTTAAACGAGATTCCCTGACTGAAGACAATGTCAAAATTGACGTGGGACAGTATTCGATATTTTGCAAAATTTTCAAAATCAACGTAGGAAAATTTTGAAGATTTTACAAAATTAGCGTGATAAAAATTTCAAAATTTTACAAATGTTCTCGGAAACTGTTAAAAATTTAGCAAATTAGTTCGAAAATTGTCGAAAATTTAGCAAATTTGTCCTCGGAAACTGTCGAAAATTTTCAAATTTGTCCCTGGAAACTGTTGAAAATTGTTCGGGCAAGAATTTTAAAACTTTCCAAATCTGTCCTCGGAAACTGTGGAAAATTGACTTGAAAATTTTAAAAAGTTTCCAAATGGGCCCTCAGACAACCACGTAGAAACATTCGTTTTGGATCACGACAACATTAATACGTTAAATTTCCCTGACTATTTAAAAATAAATCTTTCTTCCCTGACTTTCCCAGACATTTTCAAGTTTCCTGAGTTTTTCCGATTTTCCAGGTCTGGGGTGGGTGGTTTAAAAACACTACCCTAAGCGAAGCCAAATACAGTTCACTCGCCTTAACATTTCCAAAAATTGGCAGATCTCGCATTCCCCTGTTGAACTCCTTGAACACGTGCTCGCCGTTGTCCAGCACGGGCCGCCCCAAGTTGACGGCTTTGCTCAGTCGGTCGAAAATAGTCTGGAACGTGGAAATGTTGATCCCGGCGAGTGGACTTTTGAGGCCGAAGGTAACTCCGCCGAATCTAAGACACGATAGAAAGAGTATTATAAACGAGATGACGAAGCCTCTCCTAGGCGAAGTCGGCGTTCTTCTCGAAAGACCATCGAAGTTTTTTTTCGTATAGACCACATAGTCCGGAAACCAAAAAACCTGCTTCTCCAGCAATCCTTCTTGCAATTGTCCGAAATTGGGATGATCCGAGTGCAACATCCTTCATCTTAAACCTAAAAAACATCCTCGATACCAACCTTTGCTTGTAATAATCATGTTCCGTTTTGAGCAGCCAATCGGAGACATTGCGCGTGGTCATATTTAGGAGCATGTCAGTGGTGTCAGCGAGCATCTTCGGCGGTGAAGGTCCTCCAGCGTCCGATGGACAGATCTGAGATCCCGTCTCGCAGCTGCACCGCACTACTTCATCAAAATGCGCACTCTTAGGATCCCACGTGTGAGAATTTCTAGCTTTGCAGGGCCAGTCCCTAGGTTTGAGCAAAAAGAATAGTTGAGTTAAGGGGATCTAAGAGGAATGTTCATTAAGTTTCCGCAATCATATTGTTTTTTTAAAAAAAAAAAAACAAAAAAAAAAACACGTCTTATGGATTTTACTGAAATTTGGTAAAGAAATCCCCGTAAACTACATCTAGAATTCCAATCAATTTTTAAATTATTCCAGCAATGTACCGAACACCCCTCATACAACCGCAACAATCCAGCATCAATGACGCTAAAAATTGCCTAGACTTATCAAAATCGATCAAAAATAATCAAACTGATGAGGAAGGGGGGGGAAGGGGGGGGGGAGGGAGGGAATGGTTAAATTCACTAACTTCAGCGTTTCGTTGATCATGCACCGCGTGCCCAATCCCGGACTCGACACCAGAGTTTCCTCGTATCGAACTGCTAGCGGATCCAGTGGGTTCTCGTTGCTGCAAAAATAAATTGCAAAAATATC
Organism: Megaphyllum sjaelandicum; assembly: GCA_034698745.1. Lineage (NCBI taxonomy): Eukaryota > Metazoa > Arthropoda > Diplopoda > Julida > Julidae > Megaphyllum > Megaphyllum sjaelandicum. Next base: position 63,272 of record JAQGBX010000004.1, read on the forward strand.
CGGATTACTTCAACGTCCGTGTAAAACAACCTCTGCACAAAATGTACTTTAAAAAAATATTTAATATGGTAAGAGATATGGTGATAATTCTTTCAAATACATGTATACTTTATAGTCGACCACAGGCTATCCGGAAGTCATATTCCCTGTGACATTGAATGCCGCGTTCAAAGTCATCCATTTCCCTTGCCAGAGTTTTTAGCAGATTTCTCCGAAACTGCTGCAGATAGGATCCTAGTGTAAATTAGTAAGTTGTAGGGCGATTCCTAATTAGTGTAATTTTTGCACTGCGAGTGACCATACACACATAGGCTATACATGAATATGCAGGACACTATAGCTTTGTGGAATTGGAAAATTGTGAACTGGGTCAAAATTACTTAGAATCATGCACCATGATTGTCATAACAAAATTATTATTTTTGGTTATCTGCCATTGTGGATGTCTGGAGGCTTGTAAAATGCACAACATTAAATACAATTATTTTAACACACAGTTATGTTCCACAATTGTAGCAGGTCTTAATAGCTTTTTTTGGAGTAATCAAAGCTACAGTGGAGCTTGGTCACTCGTGGAGAACCAAAATTCTATTTCGCTTTGGTTCATTTAGAAAAATATGAAACCGACGTTATTACACTAATTACACATCGCCCTACAACTTTCTAATTTACACTTTGATCCTATCTGCAGCAGTTTAGGAGAAATCTGCAAAAAAACTCTGGCAGGAAAAATGGACGACCTTGAACGTAGCATCCAGCCACAGGGAATATGGTTTCTGAATAGCCCATGGTCGACTAAGGGATATCTGAAAGAATTATCACCATATCTCTTTCCATATTAAAGATACAATTTTTTTTGTTGGGTAGTGACTTTACAAATCACCCCGTATAAATTCACCTGAAGAAAACATAGTTGGGCGGGCCATACAACCAAGGATGAAGCACGAGTGGGGGCTCCATTCGAAAAGGTGGCAAAATCAGAGTAAAAGCCAGGGCCAAACAAACGAAGAGGGCCGGCAAAATAATCTGAAATAAGGAACACAGAACGTAAGAAGTCCCATCGTGGGCCAAAAATCTTCAGTTTTAAGTAAATCCGAAGCTGCGGGCTCACCTCTCCAAACAATCCTTTGAAATCTCTTCTGGTGTGATGGAATCGCTTGACGTGCAGGGCGAAAACTTGTTTTCGAATCAAACGCCAGCCCTTGATGGCCACATAGTTGGTCGGAGTCTTGACCGGAGAGATTTTCGGGAGGAAGTGCGATCCTTCCAATAGTAAAAATACGAATTTTGAAAATTCTGGGGCATTAATTTTTTATTATTATTTTTTTTTGCGAAACTATTATTATTCGCGTACCTTTCAAAGTTTCTTTAGAAAAAATTAGCGTGGAAAATATTAAAGGGAAAGAAAAGTCAGTGAATTATTTATCGTACGTTTGACATTTTTAATGGAAAAATTGTGCGAAGTGAATTAGTGTGATGTCGATATTTTTATAATTATTCAATTTTTATTTAAATTACGTAAATTACTCTAGGTTTTTTTTTATTCGGATTACGTAAATAACGTGATGTTTCTGTTTAAATGTAGTACATTTACGTGTCGTGCGATATTTATAACGCCAATTACGCGATGTTTGAATTACGCGATAATTTTGTTCAACTTACGTAAATCACGTGATATTTTTAGTTAAATTACGTAAATTACTTTATGTTTTTATTCATTTTACGTAAATCACGTAAAATGTTTCAGTTTGTTTAAATGATATGTCAATCACGTGAAATTTTTGTCAATTACGCAATATTTTTGTCCAAATGACGTCAATTTTTTTTTTACGAATCGCGTAAACGCGACATTTTTATTTCAATTATGTAATTCGTGCAAAATTTTCATTTAAATTATACGAAAATTGATTTTTTTAGCCATAACTAAACCTTTTCAAAAAATCCCCCGATTATAAGTTGAAGGAAAGTTTACGGAAATTCGCGAAGATTTTTCGATTAAAAAATTCCTAAATATGAATTGGTCAAGATGGATTATGACGTGCTTAGTAAAATAAAATGCGTAAATACGTAAATGATACGTACTTTCACCATCGAGCATCCCGTTAATCTCAACTGAAAGGAGTAAAAAAACTATTTTTTAAAAAACCAAACTCAAAAATTACTGAAATTTTAAGATTTTTAAGAAATATTACCATGTTCTTCCACCGGATGAGAATTTCCGTTGCTGGAAAGGCTAACCGGAACCGTCTTGGCTTTTCCGGCTTGCAATTTCAAAACCGAACCAAGGGCACTTTGGGGAAAATCGATGATTTCCTTCAACCTCGATCCTTGAAGTTTTTAAAAAACAAAAAACAAGGTCTTAAAAAACAAAAATTAAGTTGATAAATATTAAAGAATTCTCGGTCAACTAACTCGTCGGGATGTTTCCATTTTGCGAAGAACTTCCAAGCCGGTCGGTGCTGGCCACTTTCAGGAATATCTGCGAAGAAAATTAAGCCGTCTTTGAAAAGTTCACGGATCAAATTTTTGCCTTCGGGTTAAACAGACGTTTGGGAGTCTCGCATCGGGAAATTTTCGCTGTATTTTACGTACAGGTTTATTGGAAGTCTCATATAAATTTTGTTAGGAGTTGAAGAATTTGGCAAATTTGTATGTCGTGAGTCTCGCATCATGAAATTTTTAAATATATCCGAGTATTTTGCAAATTTGCGCGAACAGGTTTATCGGGAGTCTTGTATATATTTTGTTACGAGTTGAAGAAATTTGAAAATTTTCGCATCTGGATTTCCGCGTGAGGAAATTTTGTTATAAGTTCAAGAATTTGGCAAATTCTTGAGGTTCGAATGAGGTTGGAATCTAGGTTCGAATGACTTCGTTAAATGTGAGATTTCAGCGATATTGAACTAACATAAAACAAAACGCAATCCATGCCATCGATCTTTCAAAATCCTCTTCAGTTTTTTAAAAATCCTCACCTCTTCCAGCGTCGAATCAGAAATTCCGTAGCTGGCAATTCCCAGCTTTTTTAAATTTCGATCCAAGGCGTCGAAGAGTTTTTCGAAGGCTCCGTCTTCCTTGCTTTCTGTAGGAAGGACGTACACCAGTTCCATGCCCACGTCTTCTACCAGCGAGGCACTGGGAATATGCTGCATGACGAATGAAGTGACTTCTTGCTTGAACCACGACCTTCTTTTTTCCATGAAATTGGCCAAGTCGGATTCCTGAAGCACGTTGTGGGGGTCGCTTCTCACCAGGGTCAAATAGTAGCCGTTGCCGAACTGCCGCTTCAGGAATAGACTGGATCCACAGCAGCGCACGCGGCCGTCCGAGATGATGGCGATCCGGTCGCCCAGAAGATCTGCTTCGTCCATGTAGTGCGTCGTCAGAATTATCGTGCGGTCTACAAATTCAATGCCGGTTGTTATTTTCTATCAAAATTTCATCACTGGACCTGATGAGGGTCGAACAACTGTAGTTGGAAAGACTGCGGTGTAACCAGATATCATTACCGAATCGTAACCCAGATTCGCATTTCGGTAAAAAGGTTCGCAATTTAAGAAAAACACTCAAAATTCAGGAAAAACTTCTAAATTTTTGAAAAATGTTTGCAAGTTTTGAAAACATTTGTATATTTGGCGGAAAAGTTCGTAATGAATGAAATAAGTAAGAAATTTAGAAAAAAAAAGGTCGACATCTTTGAAAACTGTTTCGAGTTTTGGAAATATTTGTAATTTTGGACAAACTGCAATTTTAGGAAAACGTTAGAAATTTATGGAAAACGTTCGCGAGTTAGGAAAAAACGTTCGCAATTTATGAAGAAAACTGTTAAAAATTTAGAAAAGACAAGCGTAATTTCTGAAATAAGTTTCACGTATTTAAAAAATGTTCGCCAGTTTTGGAAAACGTTTTAGAAAATATTTTTTTAATTTTGGGAAGATGTTCGCAATATATGAAAAACGTTTGCAATTTACAAAAATAAGTTCGCAGTTTTTGAAAAACGTTCGCAATTTTGGAAAAAAGGGTAAAAGAGAATATTTGTAAAATTTTTGGAAAACGTTCGCAATTTATGAAATAAGTTTCCCAAATTTAAAAATTTTTCGCAAGTTTTGGAAAACGTTCGCAAACTTTGAGAAAAAGTTTTAGAAAATTTTGGGAAAATGTTTGCAATTTATGAAAAACGTTTGCAATTTACAAAAAAAACCTTAGCAATTTAAAAAAAATAAGTTTGCAGTTTTTGGAAAACGTTCGCAATTTTGGGAAAAGGTTTTAGAAAATACTTGTAAAATTTTAGGAAAATGTTCGCAATTTATGAAAAATGTGCGCAATTTTTTTTAAAAAAAAACCGTTAGAAATTTAAAAAAATGTGTGCAATTTTTTTTTTTTAAAAACCGTTAGAAATTTAGAAAATAAGTTCACATTTTGTGGAAAATTAACTTAACAACGCATGATCGCACGTTTCCTTGGGAATTTAATTATTGCACCAACCTTTCTTGTATTTCAGTAGCAGTTCCCAGATGGCCCTCCTGGAATAGGGATCCACGCCAGCCGTCGGTTCGTCCAAAATCACAGTCCTGGATCCCCCGACGAAAGCGATGGCGATGGAAAGCTTTCTTTGCATCCCGCCTGAGAGATTGCGCGAAAGCTCGTTCCTCTTATGGGGCAACCCGATGTCGATGAGCATTTGATCAACTTCCTCATTAACTTTAGCCCCATCTCGACCTTTCAAGCATCCGTAAAACCAAAGATGTTCTTCCACAGTCAGGCTTAACGTAAAAGAAATACACAAAATTTCCCAAATTGAAATCAAAGAAAACTTGGAATACCCGAGGAAAAAATTAGCCTTACTGATCGAAAAGCACATTATGCTGCGGACAAGTTCCAAGACTCTTTCGAATGGCGTCCATGTCGGTACGGATGTCCATATTGTAAATGGTGGCGGTACCGGTTGAAGGAGGAAACAGACCAGTCAGAATGGAGCTAAAATGAAAAAAATATTTTTACGATTGAACAAATCTAAGGCAAATTGGCCACATTTTTGAAAAAATTTAGGAGGACAAATTCTTCAAATTAAAGAAATCTAGGACAATTTGGATAAATTTTCGAGAAAATCCAGGACAACTTGGACATATTATTGAGCAAATCATCAAACAAATCCAGGACAAATTGGACAAATTATCGAACAAATCCAGGACAAATTATCGAACAAATTCTAGGACAAATTGGACAAATTTTTGAACACATCCAGGACAAACTGGACAAATTTTTGAACAAATCCAGGACAAACTGGACAAAGTTTCCAACACATTTAGAACAAATTGGACACATTTTTGAACAAATCAAGGGCAAATAAAAAAATTAAACAAACCCAGGACAAATTGGACAAATTTTTGAACAAATCTAGGACAAATTGGACAAATTTTTGAACAAATCCAGGACAAATTGAAGACATTTTAAACAAATTTAGGACAAATTCAACAAATTGAAGAAATCTAAGATATTTTGGGCAAATGTTCAAACAAATTTCGGACAAATTAAAGAAATATAGGAAAACTCGAAAAAATTCTCGACCAAATTCAGAACAAATCCAGGACAAATTGAACAAATCTAGGACAAATTGCGCACATTTTTTGAACAAATCCAGGGAAAATTGAACGAATCCAGGAAATATTGGACACATTTTCGAACGAATCCAGGACAAACTGAACAAATCAAGGACAAATCAGGCATTTTAAGACAAATCTAGGTCAAATTGGACACATTTTTGAACAAATCCAGGAACAATCGGACAAATTTTGGAATGACACGCCGAAACCGGCAATCGATCACTCACATAGTTGTCGTTTTACCGGCCCCGTTATGGCCCAAGAACGAAGTGATCTGATCTTGGTAAAAATTCAGGTTCAAATCATCCACGGCGATCTTTCCATTTTTGTACACTTTCCTGAGATGCTTAATTTGCACTCCCATGGGCAGGACCGGATTTTTCTCGAAATTCGGATCGTTCTCTACGATGGAATACAATGAACGGAAGATGAAGTATCCGGATATCATCTGATAAAAATTACGAAAAAATGTCTCGAAATGAAGGTTACCTTGGTTTCCCATTTCCACGGCTTCTTCCATCATGGCTCGCGAGACGGGTTGCCTCTTGTTGCATTTACTCTTGCACCAGTAAGATGGAGTGAACAAGAAATACCACGGTTTTGGGACACCGTATTGACCTGAAATAGGGGGAATTTTTCCATACATATAATCGAGTATTTTATCGGGACAATTGATCGGACTTATATTTGGACATTTCATTAAATATCACAAAAAATTGAGCAAACTTGTACGCGTTTTACGTGACCACCTACAAAAATAGAAAAAAACAAAAGTAATCTTTCGCGACGGGACTCAGTTTAACCGCGACACTGGAACCAAATAACTAAGCACATCCGTGGCTCCGGAACCAGGCATGCATGAAACCATTCCTCCAGCTGCATACAGCTCTTCTTTATACACCGTATATATAGATTTAATCGTGCAAAACTGTCCAATGTGCGAAAAAATCAGCATTTGTTTTCGAAAATTTAATGGGACAATTAATCGGGAATTTTTTTGGACAATTGATCGGACCTATATTTGAACATTTTACTAAATGCCCGAAAAAAAAAACGGGCACATTTTCAGACATTTTTTTTGAAATGTAATCGGGCATTTTTTTGCGAATATTTCATAGAAAATGTGATCCGATTATTAAATGTCCAAAAAGATTATAAAAACCTGAAAAGATCGGGACTTTTTCAAAAATTTAGTCAGACATTTTTTGGCCATCCGAAACTCCGAAGCTAATTCCCTGAGTTGGGGAAAGGCGTAGTTCTATGCCAATACATACTTTTGGGTGCGAGTACAAAGAATGCTTATTGCAGGCTATTACCACTCAGCGCACACTACCACCACCAAGCGGGATAAGAATGCGGCATGCTTAGCCGAGCCAGGCTGAGCTTACAAGACGTGTTGGTAACATTCTTATTTTGGAAATCCGAAAGCAGATTTGTAAGACGCAGAGTGGCAGGCGGATCACTGTTGCTCAAAAGTGTAACCTTGCACATATGTACAGTAAAAACGTGTCCTGCGCTCATCATGAGATGAAAATGAGCATGCACGAGGTTTTACGTGGAATGTTTCACCTAGCACAACGCATGCAGTGGCGCCACCAAGCACACTGACCATCACGCTGATATCGGCGTGCACTGTGCGCCCCAAAGCTAAAAACAAGCACGTCGAAATTAAGCATTCTTTGTGCTCGCACCTTTTGTCTCAAGTTTCGGCACTCTTTTAAAATCAAGCTATGAAATTTTACAAAAAAAAAAAAACATACTTCCCTCCTGTACGGGCTTACCAGGTGCAACGGTTTCGATGTACCATGCGAGGAACATGTACAGAAAGCAGTCAAAGGCCAGCATCGCCATGCATTTGGACATGCTGTAGGTATCGCCCAGCAGGGGGCTAACGTGTAAATTGTTCCACTGTAGTCCGACGCCGGCTTCTTCGTAGTGGGCGAAGTAGCTGCAGCCGAATCCGAAAGCCACATTCGACAGCAAGCTCTAAACGCCGTAAAATCGAAATCTGTAACTGAGCGAAGTGTGATGGCTAGAAATTTCAGTACTGATACCAGTTTTTCGTACTTACTCCAATGGCCTTTTCCGGGCCCTTCATTTCCTCCTCCCAGATGACCATGAAGGCGTAGGGCAAATAGAGGACGAAGAAACAGATGCCACCGGTGGCCGCGGCGATGTTGGCTTTCGAAAAGAAGGTGCTGATGAGGAAGCTTTTAGTGATGGTCGCCGACATGAACAGCACCAGAAAGATGAAAATTATGCCAGGATCGGAACTTCCCAACACGTTGCCATACTAAACGTCAACGATAAAGATGGTACGATCAATCGCCTATAAGAGCGACGCAACCCTTCTCAACGAAAAATTGGGGAAAATGGCAACATTGCATAATTTTTTCCTAGAACAATCGTACAATTTTTTGGGGAATACCGAATTAATTTTTTGTGGTAATATTGCATCAATTTTTTGAAACATTATCATTTTTTAGAAACATTTGCATCGTTTGTTTGGGAACAACTTATCCTTTTTTGGGAATATTGTATCATTTTTTTTGGTAATATTTTATAATTTTTCTGGGAATATCGTATCATTTTTTTTTAGAAGATTGCATCATTGTTTTGGGAAGATCGTATATTTTTTTTAATATTGTATTAATTTTGTGGGAATATTGTATCTATTTTTGATAAAATAGAATCATTTTTTTGTGGAAAATTGACATTCTTTTGGAAATACTGGATAACTTTTTTGGGAATATTATATCAGTTTTTTTAAAAAAAATTGTATAATTTTTTTCTGAAGAAGATTGCATAATGTTTTTTTTTTGTGAATATCGAGTTATTTTCGTGGGAATATTGTATCGTTTTTTGAGTAAATTGTATTACTTTTTAATGGAAAAACTATCGTTTGTTTGGGAGTATCATTTTTTGGGAATATCGTACACTTTTTATTGGAGAATATGTTATCAGTTTTTTGGTAACATCGCATCATTTTTTTTGGGATACTCGTATAATATTTAAGAAAACTGATATATTTTGGGGATACATTATCATCTTTTTTAGGGAATATTGTATCGTTTTTGGGAAAACTATATTTTTTGGGGAAAACTTACATTTTTTTGAGAATACTGGAACATTTTTTTGGAAGATTGTATAATTTATTTTGAGAATATTGTATCATTTTTTGGGGGGAAGACTGTATAATTTGTTTTGGGAATATTATTTCATTTTTTTTGTAATATTTTATCATTTTTTTATGAATATCGAATAATTTTTTTAGAATATTGTATTATTTTTGTGGGAATATTGTACCTATTTTTGAGAAAATGAAATCATATTTTTTGGAAAATTGACAATTTTTTGGGAATATTATATCAGTTTTTTGGAAAAATTGTATCATTTTTTTCAGGAGAAGATTGTATAATGTTTTTTTGTGAATATCCTATTAATTTCGTGGGAACATTGTATTGTTGTTGAGAAAATTGTATCATTTTTTTTTGTTAAAAACTGATATTTTTTTTGTTGAAAAAACTGTATAATTTTTGCTGGGAAGATTGTATTAACGTTTGAAACAAAATTTAAAACGATGTAAAAAAAACCCTTGAAACAATCTTAACTCAACAAAGATTCACAGGGATCGCGTACCTTGAGAATGAGCGTAAGAAACACCACAGTAACCAACATAATGGCGAAGGAGTTGATGAACCATCCCAACCAATGCACGCCGTTTCCCAATCCCATGACTTTCATCACTTCTTTCAGCCGTTTCTCCTTCTCGTGGACCACGGTTTTGATGATCATGGCGGACGTATAAACCCAGGAGAGTACCATGAACATGGGGAAGGTCCGAGAGATGGCCAGGATGAATCTGGTGGAGAAAAAACTTGCATTAATCCAAATTCAGCGTATCGATTTCATTTTTTACGAGACGGGACTCACTCGTCGTGAATGTAGCAAGGATACGGAAACTGTTGAACCCAAATTCCGGGAAGGCTTTTGAAGCCTGTTTGCGTCTGAATTATGGCACGCTCCACCAGGTCTTGAAGATAGGCGAATCCGTAGGCAATGTATTTAAGATCTATGAACGGATTGCTTCGAGAACCCGGGGAAGGAATCCTGAACAACAGAAATTTCATTTTAAATTTTGCAAATTTGTACTCAGAAAATGGGTCCTGAGCTAACCATGTAAAAGTGTTAATTTTGGATGCGTTAAATCTCCCTGACTGTTTCAAAATAAGCTATTCTTCATTGACTTTTCCAGACATTTTCAAGTTGCCTGGGTTTTCCAGGTCTGGGGAAACCCTGATCAATGGATCGAAGTGCTTGATGCTGATCGAATACCGATTATTCGTAAGGTGTGGATATTTAGTGTTTCTAAAAGTTACGTACACTTTAAAAAAATGCCTTAGTTTGGAAAAAAATTACTTCTTTTATAAAAAATTGGGTTGCAAATTTGCATAAAATCTGGATTGTCTGAAAAACTAAGTACCGTTCATTGGTAAACTTACATTATTTTGAATCGTATTTTACTTTCGGATGACTCGATTCACCGAATATTACGTAAAATATGGAACATACTCAATTCCCAACCCAGTAAATTTGAGACCGGATGCTGAAAAACCTGTGTAAAACTATCCGACAAATTTTAATTCTGCTCGCCTGTCTTCCAGATATTTGGTGCTATCCACTTTATCTGCGTCCATGCGAATCTTGTACGTCACGTGAGGCGGAAGCGCGTCGGACTCGTTTCCATCGCTGCTATAATTGAGATTTTCGAAGACTATGACCGCCCAAAGTCGATCGATGGTGATCAATTCGATTCCCCTGGCCACCGCATCGTCCTCTGATGCCATGGCTTCAATTTTGTTCATATCGAAACACTGGAAAGTCGAGGAAAAATCTTTCAAAATTGCCCTCCAATTAAAGATTCAAGAGAAGTACGTAATGATTAATACCATACCTTCAGAAAACTATTTACAAATTTCGTGACGCGATCGATATCGTCCAGAGACTCCGCCCATTTCTTAGCGGTGTCGTTGGTGAAATAGGCATGAAGCTTGGCGATCATGGCGTCGTCCTCGACATTGGCGGAAATATTGCTTCGTCCCAACACGGCCAAGTAAACTTTCCAAAACTGCTTCAAAATAGGGTTTTCCCGGATGTTCTTCGGGTCCGTGCCATTCTGCATCCGTGCCAACAAAATCGTAACAGTTTAGAATGCGACGTCGTAAAAAACGTCCCATATTAACGTTTCATATTCAACTTCCCTATCTTTTGAAGATTTTTAAACGAATTTAAATGATGATGACAATGTCAAAATTGACATACGTGTATGCCAATTGTTATCCACAATTTTGTAAAATCACCCCAGGTGAAATATTCGATATTTTTAAAAATGTTTTCAACATTTTTACAAATTTGTCCTCAGAACAGCTGGAAAATTCTGCAAATGTTTGATAGTTTTTTTTTTAAAAAAATCGCAAACTTGTCCTCACAAACTGTTGAAAATGTTAGAAAAATTTATTTCTTCCGAAGATGGAAAATTTCGCAAATTCGTCCTCCGAAATTGGGGTGGAAATTTTGCGAATTTTTCCTCGGAAAAGGTTGACAATTTTGCAAACGTGTTCTCGCAAATTGTTGAAAATTTATCTTCGAAAAACAATGAAAATTTTGCAAATATTTGACCATAAAAAAGAAATTTAAAATTTTGCCAAAATTTGTCTTCGGAAAAGACTAAAAATTTGACAAGTGTGTCCTAACAAAATTTATAACCTTTTGAAAATTCGTCCTCAGAAACTGTTGAAATTTTTGCAAATTTGTCCTCGCAAATTGCTAAAAATGTTGAAAATTGTGTCCTATGCACATTTTAATAAAACTGCTAATTTGTGCTCTGAAAAGAATAAAAATTTTGCAAATTTGTCCTTAAATGTTTTCAAAATAAATCATTCTACCTGGTAATGTTCAAGTTCCCCGATTTTTCCATGTTTGGGGAAACCCTGATAACTAGAGATTAAAGTCTAAATCTAGAAATCAACTCTAACCTGCCAAAACTCCAAAGTCGTCGTAGTGTTGATAAACCGAGCCCTCAAGCCCGGAGAAATATTTTCCAGCCACTCGTCAGTCAACGCCAGAACGTCGTTCACCACATTAAAACTTTCTCGGACCTGCAGAACGAGCATCCTTTCGTTACACGTTCGTAACGCAATTTTCGACAAAGTTTGCCTTACAATTTACCTTGTCCATTATCTTCGCCGCGGAAGGAGTATCCGGGGTGTACAGAATCTTCCCTCTTACGAATGGTTTGATTTGCCTCCAGATAAGTTTGGTGAACTGGTCGTCTTGAAAAGATGCAAACAAATCTTGACAATCTAAAGGAGTCAATAAAAATGTGTAAGATTTCGATCGATTAACACAAAATAAAAAACCATTGCATTCCAGGGCCAGTTTCTGATATTTCAAGAGGTCTTCATTACATTTCAATGATGATTAAAAAAAACAAAAAAAAAACCGGCTGAATGGATTCTGATAAAATTTGGTAGAAAAACTCATGTAAAAGTCATCTATTATTCAAAAAATGTTCACTTTGTTGGGTGCATTTTTGGGAGCGAGTGTATGCCTCACTCCAAAAAAACGTCGAGCATTTGTTCGAGCCACTTAACGTCCGCTTCTCTCACCATCTTCCGCACTTTCAATGTCCATTTCTCGACTAACCGATCCACAGGATTACCCTAGAAATTTCCTTTTCAATTTCCCTGACTTTCCAGGTTTTGAAAAAATTTCCCTCACCAATGACAAAGTGAAAAATTACTAACAGAATATATTTAAAAAATTAAAAATTTGCATAACATTTTCTTAAAAATGTGACAATTTCGTATTTGGAAAATTTGCAAATTTGACCTCGGAAAATAAGGAAAAATGTATAAATTTGTACACAGAAAATATGGAAAATTTTGCAAATTTGTTCTCAGAAAATCAAGAGAATTTTGAAAATTCTTACTCAGAAATTGGGCCCTGAGCTAACCATATAAAAGTATTAATTTTAAATCGCCATGACTGCATTGAATTTTACCGACTTTTTCAAAATAAGCCATTCTTCCCTGCCTTTTTCAGACATTTTCAAGTTCCCTGTCTTTTCCAGGTTTTCCAGGTCTGGGGGAACCCTGATCCACTCCTAGACCAAGCGTCTGGACATTACTCAGACCTTAAAGGTCCATTTCAGTTCCTGAAATGCCTTCAAAAGTTTAAAAAATAAAAACCGCTGCTGAGCCACTATCTCCTCGGACAGCATCTTTGTGCACCAATTTTAAGCACTCGCAATTTTTTAAACGTATCTTTTAACGTTGAACTATGTTCAGGAATGATGGAAGAATTTTTCCAACACATTTCCATAAAAACTATACAGCCTTTTTAAAAAAGAACTACAACATAACGAACACCCCTCGCAATAAGGTCTAAATGTTCGTAAATGCAAATAATGTACGTTCGACCATGAGTTTAGGAAAAGTCGTAAAAGCCGACATTCAGAAATCAGAGTTGGTCCGTGCCTAGCGTCTTCCGATCCAAGTTTTTTTTAACAGAAAACCGTGTTTTTCACAGGCCACCTACAAAAATTCCAACTTGCCTTCCGTAGTGGCATTGTCCAGATCAATGACCTTGTCGTGCTTGACCACTCGGAAGTGAAACTTGCGTCCCATTTCGTCCAACTTGGCGAATCCGTTCTTGGCAGTTTCAGTTTGATTGAAGTAGGTAGTTTTACGGCCGCAGATGATGTTGTTGATAAACTCTCCGGGATTCGCCTGCAGGTTGCTCATCTCCTCGTAGGCGCTGGAGTTGGCTGAACTCAGCATTTTGATCACTTCTTCGGATCGATTAATCTTACGGGGTGGTCGAAAGTAGATAAAAGCAAAATTAAGCCATAGTGCCGCATTGTGCGGGAATCGTGCCGCGGCAAAAAATAAAAACTGCGGTAAAAACTCACCTCTTCGGTAACGTTCACCAGCAAACCAATGAGATGGAGCCACGCGTCCTGGTTTAACGGGCGACCAGTATTGGCTTCCAATATCCCTGAAAACTACGTTGAAAAGTGAGAAATTACAAACATTCATGAGCTATCCCTGCCGATGCAATTCAACTCGAAAATGCCTCGCGGTAGTAGTATTTGGAAAATGATGAAAGTTTTGCGTATTTACACTCGGAAAAAGCTGAACATTTTGCAAATTTGTCCTCGAGTACTGTCGAAAATTTTACTAATCTATACTCAAAAACAGTTGAACAGTTTTTATTCAGCACAACTGAAAAAGGTTAGAAATCTTGCAAATTTGTATTACAAAAAGTTTATAAATCTTGCCAAAATTTAGTAAATTTGTAATACGAGAAGTTTTTAAATTTTGCCAATTTAGCCTTGCAAACTCTTGAAATTTAGAAAATCCGTCCTCAAGAATCGATAGTAATTTTGTAAATTTTACTTTTGAGAAAATTTTAAAAAGTTTGCAAATGGGCCCTAATCAAACCACGTAGAAACATTAATTTTGGATCAAGACAACATTAACGTGTTGAAATTCCCCGAATTTTTAAAAATAAGTAAATCCACTGAATTTTCCAGATTTTCCAGGTGTAGGGGGTTAAAATGAACCTCAATAGTGTGACCTGGTACAGGATCCCCCAGAAATTTTATTTTCCACTTCCCTGACTTTTCCAAGCTTTAAAAAATTTCACTGAACAATGATAATGTCACAAAACTGACAATTTTCAAAATCGACACAGTAAAATATTTTTCAAAATTTACTAATGAAATTTTTAAAATTAAAGTAGAAAAATTGTAAAAATCAAAAAACAAATTTTCATGATTCGAATAAATTTTGAAAATTTGATAAATTTGTATTCGGAAAATGTAGAAAGTTTTGCAAATTTGTACTCGGAAAACGTGGAGAATTTTGCAAATTTGTACTCTGAAACTGTTGCAAACTTATACTCAGAAACTGTTGCAAATTTATACTGGAAAAACGTAAAAAGCTTTCCAATGGGTCACGACTACGTTGAATTTCCCAGACTTTTTTAAAAAAAGTCATTCTTCTCTTACTTTTCCCAGACATTTTCCAGTTCCCTGACTTTTCCAGGTTTCCCAGGTCTGGGGGAACCCTGTGGTAGTCTAATCCATACTGAGACCGTTTATTTATTATCTATTTTCCAGCTAAATATTTTCTAAAAAAAACTATTAAAAAGATAAAAATAACAGGACAACAATTTTATACCTCTTTGGTAAAAACTTCGGCCGAGACCCCCTTCATCAAGTCAAACACGAGAGATGCTCGCTGCGCGGGTGGCAGTTGGCACAGTGCGCTCCTGATTTGGGTCATTTCCGGCATTTTGCTAGATGTCACGATGGACCAGAACAATTCGCCGTCGCAGAGAACATTCTTGGCCGGCTGAGTATTGTTCGAAACGAGAACCTGTGAACGGAACGAACGAATTAACGTACGGAAATTAATGAGACGTGTTGAGTCGGATCTGGAATCCCACCCATGACGAGACTTTCTTTGAAATTAACGAGAAACCAGACCCAATTTAGGACCGGACAGCTATTTAATTCACTCAAAAGTCTGTCGGTTTTTCTTTTTATTGGCACAAAATACTAAAAATTAATCCGAATGATCCTGATTCGGCATTAAGTAGCAATAACTCGGATAAAATCAAAAATTATATTGGTAAACGAAAACCACCGGCTTACCTCGATCAAAGGCAAGATGGAGATGTCCGTGAACCTGAATACTTCGTTAGTATCAAAATTGAAAGTTAAATTATGCGCTCTAAATACATCGTCCGGAGATTCTGTTAGAAGACTCGCGAGATTCACGTCATCTGAAATATGAAAAATAATTGAATGCATTAGAGGAGTATCATTCACATTACCTTTTTAAGAAGAAAATAACTAGTCCGCGATGGTTTTCAAAATTTATAACTAATAATAATAATAATAATACGGTGATATTCCGACGATATTATCCGAAAAAAAAAACGAGTAAACAAAATCTGATGGAGCGAATAAATGTCAAACTAAGGGCAAATAAAATCAAAAGAAATCAAAGTGTTTACTGTCGAGGCAATCAAAATTGACCTCGACAAAAGATAGGCTTTTATATTAGTTAATAGAACTATCGATCCGAGTAAAAAGCAACAATTTCAATTTGGGTTTTTTTGAAGAAAGACGTTTACGAAAGACACAATTTCAGTTACGGTGGTTTAATATTGGTCTGAAACCATCTTTGAAAAAAAAAATTCCCATAGAAAGCAAATTAGAGAGTAGATACTATCCTGTCCGTAATATATTCTTAAATTCTAAAAAAAAAATTGTCCCATTTTGTCCCCGAAAAAATGCTAAACATTTTGCAAAATTGTCATCTTCTAACGGTGAAAATTGGGCTAATTTGTACTCGGAAAAAAAAATTGAAAATTGTGAAAACTTGTTCTCGGAAAAAAGTTAAAAATTTTGAAAATGTTGACTTCGGAATATATTGAAAATTATGGAAATTTGTCCTCGAAACATTTTGAAAATTAAGGCGCGTACACACCAGCGCAACAATGTTTCATGAAAATGTGGCGCACAAAACATGTTTTGCAACATTTTGGAGCAACATTTCTTTTTTGAAACATGTTTCATGGTGTGTTTTATCCAGCCACCCCACTGTCTGTCGATCAAAGGGTGTTTCTGAAACAAATTTCACTGCGCAGAAGGGAAATGGGTGGTGACGTCAGTACTTTTTAGTTCTGTAAGTCATCAATACTGCAAATTTGTAAAGGCGCGTACACACCAACGCAACATTGTTGCAAAACACTAATTTGCAACAATGTTTAATGAAAATATGGCGCACAAAAAATGTTTTGCAACATTTTGGCGCCGCATTTTTCTTTTGAAACATGTTTCATGGCGTGTTTATCCAGCCACTCACTGTCGGTCGATCAAAGAGTGTTTCTGAAACAATTTTCACTGCGCAGAAGTGAAATGGGTGGTGACGTCAGTTTTTCTATTTTGTTTGGGTTCCGTCGTCTGCCAGTCTTGCCAAGGCAGACGACGTCGTACTGGGATTTCGTCCAAGATGAGCGTAAAATGTAAGTACTCTATTTAATATACAATACATGTATAGCAAAGTACAATTTAAATTGCAGCCTCGTTGATTTTAAAACTGAAATCGGCAATTAGAACAAAATTTTAATCAACATTCGAACTTCGGAAATTCTCGCATTACGTCTAGGCCTTTGAGTTGAAAACCGGCCTACATTTTAAATTCACTTGGTGAAAAAACAAGAATCGTACATTTCCTTGTATATTACAGGTAACAGTTTTAAAATCAACAAATCGCCATTTAAAATTGTTTTTCGCCATGTACTGAAGTTTAAAACGAGTACGTGCGTAGCATAGGCCTACGTAGGCCTACTTAACACGTGTTCAAATAGAATTCAATTCAATTCAATTCAATACCCCGCGGTCAGCACACACAGTGCCATGTGGCAGGGGGAGTCGCTTCCTCACA
>JAQGBX010000005.1:0-73239 GCA_034698745.1 Megaphyllum sjaelandicum
TCTCGCCTCGCTGATTCCAAAAAACGCATCAAAACTGTGAAAAAACGACTGGAAAAGGTCGAAAAATGGATTTGAAATTTTGAAACAAATTGGTCATTTTTTTTTATTTGTTTTTCGCCATTTTTAACACATTTCTTTTCTTTTAACATGCCTTTTTGATGCAATATTCGGAATCAGCATGACGAGACGCTTCGAATGACACCAAAATCGCATCAAGAAGGCTGCAAAACGAAAGGAAATGTGTCAAATGGCGAAAAACAAATAAAAAAAATGACCAAATTTTTTTCAAAATTTCAAATCCATTTCAAAATCGGAAAATTTACACTCAACAAATTGAATATGTTTACCAAAAAAAAATCGAAGTTTCCTCCACAGAAAATTACAAAATGTACCACAAAAAATTAAAAAAAAAAAAAACATAAAAACGCAATTTTTCCACTCGACCCCAAAAAAATGGAATTTTCCGTCGATTTGGAAATTTGTTTTCGCAACCATATAAATTAATTAAGAAATAGATGGTATAACAAAGTAGACGTTGGAATTGGACGAAATTATAATTTCGTCAAAATTCATCGTTTTTGTGACGATTAATAGCTAGTTACAATCGTTAGTTTTGTTTTTAATTTTCTTTTCTTTCCAGATATAAATGCCTGTATTTGTTGTAGTATTTCTGCTCAGCTCGGGTAGTTCCGAACGTTAAGGCGTTAAACTTTAACCTTTGAACCTTAAGGGGTTCGATCCCTTATGCCTGAGCGTGCGGGCTTGATGGGAACCCCATTCTTTATTTTACGGGTTCGAATCCCACCGATTTCTTCCTTTTTTTCTCCTAATAAATTACTTCCTAATACGGCCGTAGCGACGTGAGCGCCAATTGGCGATCACGTGGTGATGCTACGTGACTAACCATATTACGTCACTAAATTTATTGCATAAATTACGTATCGATGGTCTAGGATCGGTGCACGACACGGCTGTGTTGTTGGGCATGGGTCGAAAATTCGCAGAAAATCGGACGGTTTATTTATGTAGGATAGGAACTGGTAATTTACAAACCCAAACTGGCAATTTCAATTTTTTAAATTAATGCATTTAAATTCAATAAAATTAAATTTTATGCGCGGAATAATCACGTTGAAGTTTGAAATCGTGCATGTTGTTGTCAGTGTTGCAGCTCGATTTGGACATCACGTGATGGTGTGACGTAGCTCCTCAGCTCAGTGATTGGTAACACGGCCGTGACATTACATTGCTCGGTGTTCTAAAAGGAGGTCACGCTTTTTGCCTGGTTCGACTTGTTATTTTTCGATACACGCTGATTTCTTTACAGGTAAGTGTATTTATAGTTTTGTTTGGGGTTTTTGAATTTTTGTATTATAGTAGTTATCGTAAAATCCTCTTTTTATATCATGCAACTGGTCAAGGCACTTGACCTCGAAGGTGATTAATGGCGGCATTACTGGATATTCCGCTACAGTAGGTATTAAGGCCTAATGTTCAAATAGCTCGCTTAAATTTATCGTTTATTCTCAAAAGCAGTGTGCATTTATTTTCCATGGTAATTTCTACGCTATAGCAGTCAGTGCCTGCCATGCTCTTGAGGATGCAAAATATGTCAAATTTTGAAATAGTACTTCATGTAATAGACGTGTCGATGTAACGTACATCTGAGACGTTCAATATTTAAGTTTGTTAGATTTTCTTAAAACTTGAAGCAAACCTTTCTACTTGTACTTTCGTAAGATTTTTCAATTTATAATATAATGACTGGAAATAATATAACGCTAATACTTATTCTAGATTCATCAAGAGGATCCAAATTCCCGGATGAAGATGTCTTGAAGTAGAGGTCCCAGAGTAAAGATAGTCACAGGTGAGTAATGGAAGATTAACTGTTTATTTAAACGTTGTTTTTATATTGATTACAGGAATATACAACTGATACAAAATTATGATAAAGTCCAAAATAAACTTTCTAACTATATCCTGGCCTTGGATAATAGTTAGCAAATATAAGCATGAAAACAATGGCTTTTGGTCGTCCAACTCTGGCAAATTGCAGGGGTTTATATATGGTGTTGGGCACAGAGATAACCCACTGCAATGTCCAATCAGGATTCTAACACTGTTGTGGTATCCTCTGTACCTATCCCCACTAATTGTTCTTAGTATTTACCATGAATAGTTACCAGAGTTGGTAACCACAAACGAAAATGGTTCTTTTCCTAGAAGACATAAATGTATAAGAAAACACAGCTGATGTCTCCTATTACCAGCTGACAACATGGCTTCCCCCATGTATAAACACAGCTGATTCCTCCATTGGTAGGGTATTCCCACGAATCTGTAATAGAAATGTATATGTAGTATGCCACACATCCTTGATAAATAGAAGCTGTTAGTCGTCCTCTCCTCAAACAGTTGCTTTCCTCGTCGTCCAAGTTGCCAAACGTGTAGGGTACTGCTCGGTTAATTAATAATGACCTGCCTGCAGAGTCTCACTAATGATGAGGATTAATTGTGTTTAAAATTCAGCGACATGTCCACACTGCATGGTATAACAGGAACTTTTTATTGCTAATTGCATGCTGCTAGTTGTTTATACATTAATTGTTTTACATCAAATTTTTGTGTAAATTGTTCCCTACATTGTTTAAAAAAATGAAAGTTTTTAGGTGATCAGATAGAATGGCGGAAGATACGTACGCTGTTTGTTGGATGGCGGAGAGTCAGCCTGGTCCCTTCTGATAACCGTAATGGTAGATTCGAGTTACTTCAATTTTGGACAGTCAATGGTCAGATCGATAGTCGCTAGGTTAGCCAAAGAAGCTGTAAGGTTAAAAATGAAAAGACTGAGCTTCCACGTAAACTTTAAGATTACTTTATTCTCCGGCTACTCGCAAGCGCTACAGAGAGGAGTTCAAAAGAAATGATCTAACAAATTTAGACGCGGACCACCGTTGGTCACCAAACCGAAAAAGAACGCTTTCTCATCTCTTGTCTTCTCTTAATATATCCTTTTTAGGTGCCTAGGGCCCTACATCCTGTTCAGGCAGACCGTTGATTGGTGTGTGCCCTTTTGATGACTCAGGAGTAGGTGTGACTTCGACTCCTTGATGACTCAGGTGAAGGCGGAAAGACGGAAGATGAAGACGAGGCTTACAGATCAGGCACGTGTATGAAGACGAACCATGTATCTCCTATTACAGTTTCTCTATATTTCCTTCAGGTGGAGGAAACAGAAACGTTATGTTGCTAACTGGTCGATCACCAGTCTTTGTTGGGAAACAAACCTTTGTCGGGAAATAAGCCTTTGTCGGTAAATCATTTATGAGGACTGTTCAATAGGTAATGTAACAAGACCTCACCTGCGTAAGTTTCCTTATGACATTCAAAATTTCCTGCCTAATCCAAGCAGTTAGTATACTACTTCCTCTCACAAACATGTGATCGTGTCTGTCAGTCATACTGTCCTCATCATCGGAGGAAAATGCAAGGACTGGCAGAAACGAGATCAAACATTGAACAGCGAAGTGTGATGAGATTTTATTAGCGAGGGAATTCGGTGGTAACTGATGTTATCGGTGGTTATCGAAGGTTGTGTGAACCGTCGGTGAGGTGTCGAATTATCCGCGGTTATTGTGAGCTCGGTTGCGGCGAGGAAAAGTTGATAACCGGTGGCGACCACCGATGACCGAGTGGACAGTTTAAAAGGCTTCAGAGAATGGAAGGAGTAGGAGACTGCAATGTTCAAGGAAGGCAAGACATAATTTTAATCTACAACTGTGTTTTACAGAGTCACGTTCCACTGACGGAAAAGTAAGAAATAACAAGATTTGAACTATCGCACGCGAGAAGCAATGATCTGGAGTCGAGCAGTGGACTGACTGGTGGTTTCGTTTGAAATGTCGCTCTTCTTATACTCTGCTTCCCGGATCTTGATGAAGTCCTGTCTGCTGGTGAGTACGCTGTTTAACTGGTCTCCTTCCCTTGTCTTTGTAGGTGACGTCCTTACTACCTGCGGGCCAATGTGCCGACTGGGCTTCTCTTTGTCTTTGTCTCTTCCAATTTCCTGTTGTTCCGGACTGGTCTGGTGTCGTGTTGGGACTTGCTGGTCGCAATTTCTCTGACTTAAAGGGCACATCACCAGTTAGAATTAATTACGAAATTGGTGAAGTGTATAGTGCCGATGCAATATCACGTAGCATGCACGTCCGATATCGGTGCACTGGCTACAATAATGACAGGACAGACGTTCAGGATGAGCAATGAATTTTCAGTCAGTCAAATCACATCCTGGCCTCATGAATTTACACACTGATTTATTCTATGCCTTGGTGCGCTGCAGGCAGGACAAATCATAAATAAATGAAGAGCATGAGGTCATGTTGCCTTATTTATTTAATTGCCCCCGGATGTGAAAATTTATGCAATCCAATATCAGCATTTTGCAACCAAAAGTTGCTATTCCTCCAGTGTGGAAACTGCTTTAAGAGAAAATGTAAGAAAATGCGTGAGCCTAAACTAAAGTTTAACCAAACAAAGATTTCTGACATTTATGGAAATCAGTTAATGTTGCAGGGTTCCCACAGACCTGGAAAAGTCAGGGAAGTTAAGAATGACCTGGAAAAGTCAGGGAAGTTGAGAATGACCTGGAAAAGTCAGGGAAGAATGGTTTATTTTGAAAAAGTCAGGGAAATTCAACGCAGTCACGGCGATCAAAAATTAATACTTCTACAAGGTTAACTCAGGGCCCATTTTTCGAGTAGAAATGTGCAAAAATTTTCCACATTTTTGGAGTGCAGATTTGCAAAATTTTCCACGTTTTCTGAGTACAAATTTGCGAAATTTTCCACGTTTTCTGAGTACAAATTTGCGAAATTTTTCAAGTTTTCTAAGTACAAATTTGCGAAATTTTCCAAGTTTTCTAAGTACAAATTTGCGAAATTTTCCAAGTTTTCTAAGTACAAGTTTGCGAAATTTTCCAAGTTTTCTGAGTACAAATTTGCGAAATTTTCCACGATTTGAGTACAAATTTGCGAAATTTTCCACGATTTGAGTACAAATTTGCGAAATTTTCCACGATTTCTGAGTAAAAATTTGCAAATAAAATTGTCCACGTCTTCCGAGTACAAATTAGCAAAATTACCCACGTTTTCCGTGTACAAATTAGCAAAATTACGCACGTTTTCCGTGAACAAATGTCCAACATTTTCCGAATACAAAATATTTTCCAGTGTCAATTTTTCACGTTGTCATTGGTCAAGGAATTTTTTTTTTAAACCTGGAAAAGTCAGGGAAGTTAAAAATAAAATTTTAGGGGGAACCCTGTTATGGTATTTGATTAGGAAAGCCGCATCTTGACATCGAAAGAGCCACAAGTGGCTCCAGAGCCGCGGGTTGCCGACCCCCGGGCCGCTAGGGGTTTTCAAGGGGTATTTCCAAAATTATTTTCATATCAGCTGTCTGTTTTTACACCCCTTATATAACAAGTTACATCGGAATGTTTCAGAAGGTTTACATTACTCTAAAACAGTACCACTTTTCTAACTAATTTAGTTTTGGAAAATAGATTGATCCTCGATAAATCTTATATTAACGTGAATTTTATGTCATAAAATTAAAACCAATCGTAAATTCTCATTTGGTTTTGAAACGTAAATGTATCCTAGATTAAAATTGTATTAACACGAATTCAGTTTATTATTATTATTAAATTATTAATTAAAACTAATCGTAAATTCTCATTTAGTTTTGGAAAATAAATGTATCCTAGATTAAAATTGTATTAACCCGAATTCAGTTTATTATTATTATTATTATTATTACTATATTATTAATTAAAAACAATCGTAAATTCTCATTTAATTTCTAATATTTTAATTATGAATATGTATAAGCAAAACCTCTTGGTACTCTAAATGATACGTTAATATAAAAAAATATTTTACAGTAAAATAGACGTAGCATATAAAATGTAGAATCGGTTTTTAAATACGCTAGGTTTCGTTTAAAAATTGCACGTTTTATTTCCGCGCAAACTTTCATTTTGTGAGACGTGGTTTTCTCCAGACTTCAATAATCGATAATGTTGTCCAAAGTTCTGCCACCCTCACTCGGCTCAATAGATAAAACTGGACTGAACTTGTCTTTCTAGTAAGCTCATCAGATTCGTTGTCGAATTTTAGGAAATGAAATATAGACGCGCCTTTTTAATTAGGTCGGATGATTGCTTGACATTATAGTTGAAATTCGTGTAGGTGTGCTCGGACATCCCACGGTGAAAGGAAATGCATTTCAAAAATTCAATTAAAAATACTCGTATATATAGAGAGTGCAACGCGAACTACAGCGTAATGAACCTATAGCTGTATTTCAACCATATTGTTAGTAATTAACTCGCTATAAATACATTATTGAAATGCATTGACTAATGCATTGGCATGGATTAAAAATATATTGCGTAATGCATCGATAAAAATATATTTTTGAATGCAATCAAAAATATATTTATGCATACAAAAATTCAATACACATATTTATAAATATGTACTGTGTGCATTTTAAATACATTCAAAAATACGTATTTTAAATGCATCGACTAAAATACATTGCGAAATGCATTGACTAAAAAAATATACAGCGAAAGGCATTGACAAAAAATATTCATATTGCGAAATGCATTGACGAAAAAAAATGTTTCGAAATGCATTGACGAAAAATATACATTGAGAAATGCATTGACGAGAAAAAAACATATAGCGAAATGCATTGACTAAAAAACAATATATATTGCGAAATGAGTTGATGAAGAAAAACTGTTTTGCGAAATGCATTGCATAGAAAAAAATATATATTGAAATGCATTGACGAAAGAAAAATATATTGCGAAATGCATTGTAAAAAACATATTGCGAAATGAGTTGACGAAAAAAAATATTTTGCGAAATGCATTGTAGAAAAAAATATATACATGTATACTTTTACGAAAGAATGATATATCGTAAAATGCACTTTAAAATTCATTTTAAAAATGCTAAATGTTTTGTTTTTTAAATGCATTGCATGCAATGTATAATGCTCCAATCTAATTTCAACCGGAATTCGCGATATAACTATATAGCAAAATGCATATATTCCCGAGACTGAGCAATTCCTGTCTAACAGGAAGTACTCCGTGGACAAGTCTTTCAGCGCTACAGTCTCGAAGCTAGTCCTGCAAGAAAGCGCTCCAAGTTTGCGCATGTAGCCTACTCGGAGCTCCGACATTTTTATTTCAAGGCGAGTGAGCGAATGTCGCTTAGCGAAAATTAATATCCGAAATTAATGCGCACATGGAAAACTTGAATTCGCGAGATTCTAAAACTTTAATTTTAGGAAGAAATCCTCGTGGATTCCGTAGAGTTCGTGGACCTGGTACCCCCATTGTCTCTATCTAGTCAAAATTGTTTTAAAAAAATCAATAATGCCGGAGACTCGTTGAACTTGGCATTATGAACCATATTATCGATTTGTTGAGCAAAATTTTGATCGCAGTCTCTAGCGCCATCTGCGCGCATTCTACATCCGGATTGTGGACTGCCTCCATGGCCTCATTAGTTCACACCTTGGCTGCAACGCGGCGTGGAGCGGGAAATGACGTCATTTTTCAGTTTTTGGCGCTAAATTTAACCCTGAAAAACAAGCGTTTTTATTGAAAGTTTTCGGTAAGTGCACCGACTCCCGTCTAAATAAAACAGGCTACTCCCAGACCTGGAAAATCAGGGAAGAATGAATTATTTGGAAAACGTTAGGGAAATTCAAAGTAGCCGTGCTGTCACGATCGAAAATTAATGCTTCTACTTAATTAAATCAGGGCCTATGGATTTGCAAACTTTTTAAAGTTTCTCAGTAAAAATTTGCAAAACTTTCCGAGGACAAATTTGCAAAATTTTCCACGTTTTCCATGAACAAATTTACAAAATTTTCCATGTTTTTCGAGATCAAATTTGCAAAATATTCCATATTTACCGAGTTCAAACTTACAATATTTTCCACGTTTTCCGAGTACAAATTTGTGAATTTTTCTACGTTTTCCGAGTTCAAATTTGAAAGATTTCCAACCTTTTCCAAGCCCAATATCTTACCATCTGGAGAATGTAGTGTTTAGGTATTTTTAAATACATCTTAGAATACACTTAAATTTACGTATGAAAATATATTTAAAAATACGTTCTCACTATATTTGTAAATAACTCCGATACTATATATATTTTTAATAACTATTAAATACATTTCGCTGATCCCGAAAGGTATATATATCTCATAGATCTTAGGTTAATTTTCGCTCCCAGTTACGAACTAGAATGACACTTCCCCTCGTTTTTACGAACTCGGATTTCCTCGCATAGTGCAGTTTGGTTTCCGGGGAAACGGGGAATTTCCCCAAACGGGTTGCTTTCCACAATCGAAGATGATAGAAATTTCGGTTAGGACCAACGTATTTTCGAGATCCGGAGCATTAACTAAAATAATGGTTGTCAGTGCATGGTGCATTTCGAATCACAAAACATGAACGTGGGCGCAAGTTGTGATTTTCGTTTTCTTAAGGCCATTCTCATTTAAGAACTCTTTCTATTGGACAAAAACTTTTGGGGGGGTTCGTAAAAACGCGAGTCGACTGTATCGCAAATTGAACGTCAACCTGCTGGGTTTTTAATAGGGGTCTGGGTGGGTTATGGCGTTGGATAAACTCGAAGAACGAATGGCAGTTTTGTTTTTTCAGACATTTTTCCAGTTAAAAGCCAGAGGTGGGGCCAGCTGGCTCCCCTTCCATCGACGCCATAATAGTCGGACAGGTGGGTAATAAAATCCGGTGGGTGGACGGAATCTGCCCTCCCCCCTCCAAAAAAAGTCGAGCTATCGTGTTTCTTCGAAACTCGCTCCTAGGGCCCAAATCCGCGTTTGGGACGTGGGGCTCAACTCGCCACCCCTGGCCCTTCTTTCCATTGTGGGCCTCAACCTCGCACCCTTCCTCGCAACACTTGTTTATCTTCGGCCCCTCGCCAGAGTTGTCTGACTTTTCCCGAAGGCCATTCGTCTATCCGCCCTTTTATGCGGGATTCAAAGAGCGTCTACGTGTCCTGCCAACCTGGACATTGTCCGTATCTCTGCCCGCCATCTTGGAATTTATCATCCGTTCATCTTCGGGGAGCTTAATCGAGGCGGGATGGGGGAGGGCCTCGATAGGATGATGGCATTTCGTTTGACTTTGATCGCTGGATCCAGGTCGAAATCTTCCTTTATCTCTTTGATAGGATTCGGAGCGTTGTAACTGACGCCACCGCAAACTGGTTTCCGAAACGTCCGATTTGTTATTCTGGTTTTCGTGGTTCAAGAGATGGTTTATGCGGATGGCAAACGGAGGAAATGTAGAGACGGTTGTTTCTGGGAACATGATCTGTCCACAATTCCTCCGCCCCTTCTAGTGACTTATTGAAGGAACATTTTACTAAAGTTGTGTCCCAGAAATTTCTTATAGTGTACTAATCTTCCCAAAAGCAATGTTTTATTGGTCGCAAATGATGGCAAATAAAATGTTCTGATTTTTAAATTTTTAAAATCCTAAATGAAATCGAATTACTTTCAGTTTTCAATTTAAAATTTTTAAAAAGATGGTTAGTAAAATGCTCAGAAATATGTGAACGATTATTCGGACATTTATAGTTTATATATATTAGAAAATATATTTGAATTTTGTGGAATATTTCGCAGTTTTAGGAAAAATTTCAAATTCTTTAAAATCGTCTAATTTCCCAAACGTTTGGCATTGTTTCGAAAAAACTATTTCAATTCATGAAAATGTGGGCAAATTTCGTGAGAAATTTCGCCATGTTCTTTGACATGTCAATTTCGCTTTTTTTTTCTAAATCCAAAAGAAATATAGTGGTTGACAATTTCCAAGATTTTAGGAAAATTGTGCACCATTGACCATGTCATACCGCGAAAATATGTAAAATTCATATGAAATTAGATTTCACTGTATGAAAAATACTTTTTTGGCGCCCCAAGCTACCCTCGGCGCCCGATTGGAGCCGACGCCCCGCAACCCTATACTGTAAATTAATAAATATTAATAAGTAAATAATTCCACATAGTGTACGAATATCTATAAATATCTGGACTCAGTCCTAAAACTCAAACCCTTGAACTCCATCCGAGCCCGGCTTCTTTTACGGTCAATCCCACGTCAGGCTACCGTATCGAAATACATGTACACTTAAAGTGGAATATACGAAATATACTTTATACGCTATAGTATAATAAATGGACGTGTATCATTCTCAGTGCCAACGTTTATCATTTCATTCCAAAAACTAATTTTAGTCCAATTACATTAAAAATATCGATCAATTCCAAAGCTCATGCATCATCGCGGCGCTCCTATCTGATGACTTTTATTTCGACAAATTTTGGTCTAGTTCCAAAAGCGTAATACACCAAAAACACTGCGTTGGTACATGGGCGTGAAATCGTTATACTTCTGATGTCATAACGTCTTTTAAGTAGAAGGCGTCTGAAAGATAATTAAACTTAGTAATTAAATCGCTTATTGAAGAAGCGTTATCTCTTCAGTTTCATCGAGCGTCGATGATCAAAGGTTGCACAAATTGAATTTAAAACGCCTGCACCGAATGATTGCAGAAATCACTCCAATTATCGACGGTTGAGACAGATTGTTTAGAAACTACTGTATAAATGACGCGTCTTCTGCACACACTCACTCCATCTTGGTGAAGGAAATGCTACACTGATGTATACTTTTAACCATCGACTATAACTGAAATTACTTTTGTCAGAATGACATTGCGTATAAAAAATTATAGAAACAAATGCATGCAGTGAAACCTGTTAAGTGTGACCACCAAAAAAAATGCTATGTTGGTCACTGAACACAGGTGGTCGCTGTGCAAGGAATGCCTGAATTAAATTAAAATAATGATCATGTACACTGCACCTAAACATGTAGACTGCAATACACGTAGTAAAAAACAACAAAACCAAAAACTACAGAATAATCATGTCCAAGGTTTAAAGCAAGATGTAACGTGACTCATCTGTTATCTGGTCACTTTTTAAGGTATATTGGCAATGTAAAAATTGCAAAAAAAGACAACACACACACACACACACACTGGTAACTGTACACAATAGACACGTGGTCATGGTCACTATACAGAGAATTTTTATATAAGAAATGTACACTAGAAAAAACAATACACTTAAAAATGGCCAACATAAACAGGTGGTCACCATTTAAAATGGTCACTTTTCAATGTTTGACAGTATAACTTCTATGCTTTTTTGAAGCAATATTGAGTTCTAGTAATTAAAATCCTGAGAATCAAATTATATGAGATTAAAGAAAAGACGAAGCTCACGGGGCGTAAACATTTGTTCGTTTAAATCGTAGTTCGTATTAAGCGGAAGTCGAACAAAACGTGATTTCTGCGATAAGAACTGAAGTTTCATTTTATCAGGGAATTTCCCTTTTATTTTCTACCTTTTTGATCTAGAACTACGTCTTTCCCCAACTTAAAGGGGTAGTTGTGGCGTTTTGGATGTCAGATTTAATTTAAATGTCATAAAAATGTCCGATTATACATTCAAAAAAATCCTGATTAATTGTCCGAAAAAAGTATTGTTAAAAGTTCGTTTTAACGAAACATTGCGCGAATATTCGGGAGCTCCAAGACTCATTAAAATTTCAGCTGAAAATGTATAATAACCGAATTCGGAATTGGTCTTAAACGAAGAAAATTAACATTATTCGTCCATACCCAAGGGAACGGTGGACTTGAAATGAGTTCGTACTAATCAGAATTTCGTATATAAAGTGAGTTCAAGTTCTTCTTAACGAGGTTCCACCGTAACCTCAGAATCTCGACAAGTTACAATTTCTGCGAAGTTATTCAAAGTTCGTTACAACAGGTGAACGCACGGCGCCACCTATCGTGAAATTCCAATCAATTCTGGATTTCACGATGTACGTAGCTCAAGATGAATCTTGAAAATACCATACAATTTTAAAAGAATGGACAGTTGATAGGAGAAAAACCATGGGGCAGAAGTCGAAAAAATTTCATGGGAAAAGTGCCGAATTCGTCAACCCCCCCGCCAGTTGCCAGCAGGGGGATGTTAAGAATTCCAAGAATGTTGAGCAACACTGGACAACGTGTTTGTGTTTTCTGCAGAAAATTTTCGTATATATTTTTTTTTTGGATGGGGGGGGGAGGGGGGTGTAGAGTTTTCGTTGTGGGATTTGGCGCGGGGCGACCATTCGTGTGGTGGCACTTCCAAAAAGTTGTCATTTGGCTTTGGTCGTTGAGCCTGTTGCGGGGCGAGGGTGTCTCCCCCTCGCGTCCTTTATCCGGTGGCATCTGAGGGGGAAGGGGGGTCAATAATGGGCCTCCATCCATCCCAAACCGGTTGTTCCATTCAAGTGCACCTTATAGGTACCTGAAAACTCCGTTTTGTGTCTTTTAATGAACGACGCAGTCAGAAGTGAAACGCGAAGGAGGTGAGGGGGAGTGCATTTCGGGCTACCCAATTTTTTTTCTGGGTCGCTTTTGAAGGGCTAAGGACCCATCCTCCCCCTTTTTCCGTCTTTAACATCTGGCAGGGACGTCGCATATTTCGTCTCTTTGTCATCCGGCTCCCCTTTCAACCCCCCCACCCTCCACCTTACCTTTTGAAAAAGGGGGCATTTCAATGGGTTACCTCGAGCGTGGGTTACGTGGGTGCCTGAAATTCGGCCCATTTTAGGCGCCTGGCGACACTGCCTTCCATGGCCCGATAATAAAAGAAGCTGGAGGTGCATCGCCCAGTGCCAATTTATCAAGCGACGCTGGTCTTTTGAAGTTATTCATAAGCGAGGCCCTATGCCCACCCACCACCCCCACCCACTGCACTAAAAACTGGACCCGTTCCCCTTACCTGCCTCCCTCCCCCCCCCCTTTGCCTGACACCCCAACCTCGCTCTGGCGGACAGGTACAGAGGCTCCTTGGGCGGGGCTTGCTCCCTTTTTTAAGACGCGAGGCCCCATCGTGGGTCAGACGGAAATTCCTCTCAGAAATTCTTGAAAATTTCCGGATCAACCTGCCAAATGCTGCGGATTATTCAAATGAACTTGACTCGGCTGCAGGCTTCTGAAGAATTTCGGAAGTTGATGAACATGCAGTGCTGCATTTGTTGGAACACAGGGCCTTTATTCGATGAACGAATACATCTTACTACTGAGTAAATGCTTGCTCAGATTTCTGTAAAACTTTGAATTGTTTTAGTCAAAAAATGTGTAGTCTTAGAGTGTGAAATTCGTCTTAAACGAAGAAACTAACATTAATCGTCAGAAATTTCGTATTCAACTTCCGTGACTTTTCCAGGTTTTTGACAGGTTTTCCTGACCAACGACGAAATTAACGTATGCCAATGTTGTTCACCATTTTGCAAATCGTGTTATGCGTCGATATTTCGCAAAATCAGCGTGACATTTTTTTTGTGGAAAATTGTGCGCATTTACATTCGGAAAATGTTCAAGTTTTTGCAAATTTGTACTCTGAATAAAACTATAAAGTTTGAAAATGTGTAATGTACTCGGAAAAGGTTAAGAAATTTTCCAAATTTTCCTTAGAGACTAGTTGACAATTTTGAAAATTTCTCCTTTAAAACTGTTCAAATTTATACGAATCTATACTCGAAAAGAACTTAAAATTTTGCAAATTTGTCCTCTGAAATTGTTAAAAATGTGTAGCAAATTTGTTTTCTCAAACTGATGAAAGTTTTGCAAATTTGTATTGATTTTTTTTTAAAAAAGTTTGCAAATGGGCCACGAGCTAAACACGTATAGAAGCATTAATTTTGGACTGTTAGAACATTCATACCTGTACGTTGAATTTCCCTGACTTATTCGAAATTTTAAAGTTCTCTGACTTTTCCAAGTTTTCCAGGTCCGGGAAAACCCTATCGTGCAAACCCTAAGGTCGAGGACTGGAAATGAGTTCGTATACTATATGAGAATTTCGTATAAAGCGAGTTTTTCTTCAGGACATTTGTTATAAAAATCCACTTGAGATTTTCATCTCTACAGCGGACGCGTATCTTCACGAGTGCTAAAGCGCGACGAGTAGCTGCCTGAGTACCCCTAAAATTCCGGTTTTACGCACTCAGGGCCTTCGCACCTTTCCTTCGAGAAACAATGCATAAATTTGCCAACTACGAGCACGCACGTTTCAAAAAGCAAAACGTTTTCGGGCCAAGTCATCACCCTTGAAACTATTTTGGGAACTCCACTGTATTTTTACCCCGTTCGCGTGGGGGGAGGGGGATATGAGGGGGTTATTTACGCCTTTTTAACGGTGACCCTCGCAGCCGCGTAATGCTTGACCCTCGACACGAGATGACCTTAGTTAGCACATATACCTCGACCAGAAAACGGGAAAAGTTCACGTGTCAACCACCCGTTCACGGCCACCTTGAGGTGCAAAAAAATGTTGAGTTTTGGCGTAAAATCCATCACGTGATGACGTCTCCAGTACGTTAATACGCGAGTTGTTTAGCCGATGAGATGCAAAACAGGAAGTGATGCGAGCGGCCGTTTAAAAACGAGATAAAATGCAAATTCAACCCGCATTAATTCAAAAATTTCTTAGAAAACATTAGCATATAGAGGCCAATTAGAGCCTGGATGTAAGGGAGGGGGAGGGGGGGGAAGCACATTCAGTTACGAAGAATGACCACGCAGGTGGACTGTGGTTGAAAAGATAAAAAAGGATAAACTGTTTGTCTTGAGTAATGCTAATATTTACGCACGAATGATGCGAGCTCATAAAACCGAGTGATGCTTGACTCAAAATTGATAATTCGTTGGCTGTGTTTAATTAAGCAGAGACTGTTTTTTGTAATTAAGAAGCATGGGATGGTTGATTCTACCTAGTTTGGAGAGAACAAGTGCTTTTCCTACAATTTTTAATTCTCAGCAAATGATTCAGCTCCATTTTCTCATGTGTTCCCACCATATTGTATGATATTTTTCCACAAAAATCTGGGATATAAATAGAAAAATATATTTTGAAAAAGTCGGGAAAATTAAACGTATTGATGTTGTCACAATCCAAAATCAACGCTTCTACTTTGTTTAGCTAGGGGTCCATTTGGAAACTTTAAAAAAAAATTCGGTACAAATTTGCTAAATTTTTCAACAACTTCAGAGGACAAATTTGTTAAATTTTCTACATTTTTCGTGCAAAAATTTGCTGAATTTTCCGAATTTTCCGAGAAAAAAATTGTTAAATTTTCCACGTTTTCCGAGCACAAATTTGCAAAATTTAAAAAAAATATTGCCAGTAAAAATATGCAAAATTTTCAACAATATCGGAAGCCAAATTTCTTAAAATTTTAACAGTTTCCGAGGATAAATTTGTTAATTTTTCTACATTTTCCGAGCATAAATTTGCAAAATGTTCAAAAAATTATCAGTACAAATATGCACAAATTTCAACAATTTCAGAGGACTAGCTAATGTGCTAAATTTTCAACATTTTTTAGCACATATTTGCGGAAATTTAAATTAGAACAAATTTTCAAAAATTTCAATTGTTTAAGAGGAAATCCTGAAAAAAATGTCAACATTTTACGAATTGTGCTTATTTTTCAAAATATCGATGCAAAACACGATTTGCAAAATCGTGAATAACACTGTCATATGTCAATGTTGTCGTTGGTCAGGCAAATTTGTTTGAAAACCTGGAAAAGTCGGGGAAGTAGAAAATGAAAATTTCTGGGGGGAACCCTGATTACCTTTGAACTAACCATGAGCCGCGGCGTTTATTTTCAACTACATGTAAATAAAAGTGCTTCTGCTTCGAGCAAGTGCTTTGATTCGCACCTTACCTCAGGAGTGAGTATGCTCAAAATTATTCCAATGAGGGGAATTTCGAGTGATAGGACAGGGAACCACTTCGGTGGCACCTTTAGAAGCAACGTGTATAATAGTTTTGAAATAATAATACTAATGTAAACTGAGCTTTCACCGAGTAGAAATTTATACAGGTGGGCAAAATTACACCACTCAAAGGAGGATTTGCAGCCAGTGCATTTTAACTACGAGTGTTACGGAAACGTGCGACTACAAAGAACGTTTAACATTCCACGACTTATTTCGGCCAAAAAAATAATGACTGACCCCCTAACCCTTTGCAAACAAATACATGTCTGCCCTAAAGTACGTGTCAACATTATCCCACACCTTCGTATTTAATTGTACGAGGGGCGTTCATTAAGTTTCCGCAATAGTTCTACAAAAAAAACTGCAGCATGGATTTCAATGACATTCGTTCAACAAACGCTTAAGACGAAGCATTTGTTCGAGACACTCAACGTAAACGTCTTTCACCAACTTTCGCACTTTCAACGTCCATTTCCCCGACATTTCAATCCACTCCTAGACCGAACGTTCGGACATTACTCGGACTTTAAACGTTTCACGCATTTCTGCTCCTGAAATGCCTTCAAAAGTTATAAAGACGTTGCTGAGCCACTATCTCCTCGGACTCCATCTTTGCGCACCAATTTTAAGCACTTGCTGTTGTTGAAACTCATCTTTTAATGTTGAAATATGTTCAGGAATGACGGGAAAAAATGTCCAACAAATGTTATTAAAATCCACCCAGCCTTTTTTTAAATTTTTGAGTAGACTTAATAAACACCCATTTTTCTTTTTCCTAATTTTTTTTTCTAAATTCTTGAACACATTTTTTCTGAAGACAATTTTTTTTCTAAATATTTGACGACATTTGTTTTTCTAAATTCTTGAAGACATTTTTAGTCCTAATGTTTGAAGACATTTTCCCCAAATTGCTGAACATATTTTTCACACATTTGCTTATAATGGTGATTCCGAATAATGTTCCAGCAGGTTTTCTTTTAGTAATTATTAATCCTGGGACTATTTTACTATGTATTTGAGCAAATGTGTTATTGGTTTTTTTATGTTTTAATGTTCCAATACAATTTAATGAATGGAATATGACTGTTGAATTGTGTAGCTTCATAGTATAAAGCCATTTCCATTCTGTGAAATGGAACTGCCTCCAATTTGTGGGCCACACCTCAGTGCATTCATGCTTTGCAGGCACGTTTTGTCAGTTTCCTGTTTGTAAAATGTAATACATTTTTGGTATTTTTGCGTCGTTTACATCATTCAAACAACATACATTTGGAAGTACTCAAATAATGCCAACGAATATTTATTAATTTTGACAATGCATTTTGCATTTCGACACACTGTGCGTCTTTGGTTCGCTTCCTTTTCTTCCAGCCCTC
Source organism: Megaphyllum sjaelandicum (assembly GCA_034698745.1). Taxonomy (NCBI): domain Eukaryota; kingdom Metazoa; phylum Arthropoda; class Diplopoda; order Julida; family Julidae; genus Megaphyllum; species Megaphyllum sjaelandicum. The sequence continues at coordinate 17,357 of JAQGBX010000005.1, forward strand.
CCCATGCCACCGAAACGCCCCCGCGTGGGGTTGCCCAATTAAGCGATGTTCTTTATTTAATTAACCAAATTGTTTTTTCCGTTATCTTCGGCATCTGCAACGAGATCTAGCCATGATGCTCTCTCTGGTCGTGAGTACTCACGCAGGAGTGAATATAGGGGTGCTCAAGAATGCGCTCCGAGTTATGACCAAATTGCTCCAGTTATTTTTGCGGGCAGGTGGAAGGACGGGGGTTAATTGGATTCATAAAAGTGACAATTCATTAGCACATTCTTTTCCGCTCGGAAAACAAAGGGAGACCCGCTGAGGTGAGAGTGCTATACTGTAGAAAATAACGCACTTAACCTCACTACAAATATTTGGAAAAAAATGAGACTGGTAGCCTAACAATCGGAGGAACAAAGGGTCAGATTTCGAAAACAATAGAGAGTGTTTGTGGGCGAAATAGTTCGAAAAAAGAATCAAGAATTGTGCGATTTGCGTGTCGTGTACGTCCGAGTATTTCGCGGAAGTATTTTCAAAATATCTGAGGAGTTTTTCCGAAAATGACGAGTATAAACATTTTGGAATCCTTATTTAAATTCTCGTAAAACAGCACGTAACATGTGCTTGTTTTTGCTAGTGTCTTACACTTTCAAGAAATGTCGTAAATAAAAGTGATTTGCGAGAAAAATTGGCCAATTTTCTTGAAACTTCGCCGAGAAGAACTCGCCAAGGTGTGCGAGCACAAAGAAGGCTTATTGCAGGCGCTTACCACTCGGCGTACACTAGCGCTTCCAAGCGGAATAAGAATACGGCATGCTTTTTAAATGAGGTAATCCGAAAGCAGATTTTTAAGACACGGAGTGGCACACGGATCAATATTCAGGGTGGCCACAGGTCAGGGAAGTCAGGGAAAAGTCAGGGAAAAAAATTGTGGTCAGGGAAGTCAGGGAAATGTCAGGGAAATTTGTGAGTGGTCAGGGAAATTTTTCCAAATGAAAGCAAAATGCACTCCTTGCACTCAGTCTGCTAGCAATTCCATCCCCAATACTCTTCTGCTAGACTTTTAAGAAAATCTAGTGTTTTGCCAAGCTTCTCATTGCAATTGTTATTTTATTTGTCATTATGACAAAAAAATTGACATGCATTAACGAGTAAGTTTTGGTCAGGGAATTTTGGATTTTAGTCAGGGGAAAGTCAGGGAAAAGTCAGGGAAATTGAAAACGAAAATTTTGTGGCCACCATGATTAATAAAACATTTGCAAAACTGTATACCAAAACAATGTATTATGTAAAACATTAATACTGTATTTGTTCTTTCGTATGATTGAATGAAAGATTTGACACCAGTCCCATGTTAGTTCCATTTATAATACATGTAGGCCTACATGTATACCTCCTTCAAGACTTTTGAAACTACGTGTAATTGAATTTGACGGATATCCATCTTAAATTCTTAATGCGATATAGATGAAAATTACGACATTCGCAAATCTTTCATTTTTTTTCTGCGATACCCTAAGGTGTGTTGTTAATAAGTTAAGTCGTTTATTGCGCGACATTTGTCATCCAATTTAGTAATCCTGGCGCAATCCGGTTAAAGTTGCAACTTGATTTCGACAATTTTCTTTTGAACAAAGATGGATGATTTCCAGTTTGGAGTTAACCTGATGCACCTTTTATTAGCGTGTGTACATACCTCCGCCTTATTATACACCTACGACATATTTTTCCTCGCTAAAACCGTCAGCATGTTTGGGCTTGTTTCAATCTGTTGATGCGGAGGTCACTTTAAAGGTTGTTGGAGGTACGGAGGAATTTGTGGATGAACCTGGATTTCCAGTGTCTGGCTCCCATGCGTTTCTTTGATAAAAGGAGTATCTCTACAAGGTAGTTGTCTCCTCATATACGCTATGATAATAAAAAGTGAAAAACGAGATTCCGAACTAGTTTCATCATCGATAGTTCTTGTAGGAGCGAACTTAATTCTTCCAGTTTGTGAAATGCGTTGATAAGGAAAAAGTTGATGAAGCTCGACCTTTATCATCATAATCACCTGCCTTTTTTTTTTGTCGCTATAGCTAGTGTCACTAACTTTTGTCTAGCATGAACTTTTATTTGAAAAGTATTTTAGGCTTTTATTCCTATTTTAGTTAAGATGAAAGTTAAAATGAAAAGAAATTTTTTGTGTATATACAGTATGTATGCGTGCTGTATTCCATTGACCTTTTGAGTGAACCTCCACGGTTATCCCTTGTTTTTGTCGTTGGTCTAGGTTGAGGCCAATTAGGCTCTAGGTGGTGCTCTGCCAAACAAGGCACCTTTTGGGTGTATCGCTTTTGCCTCCTGCGTTGTTAGCCACAGGATGGAATTTTGAGGTGAAAGTTTACAAAGTGAATCCTTTTGTGCGAAGCGCATTTTCATAACCACTCGTGGATAAAATACATCCTGGGTACGTTTGAATCATTGGCATTGTTTTTTTGAAAACGAATTTCAATTTAATTAGCATATCAATAATGCAGCCCTGGTTGTTGCCATTGAATCTGAGCTTTGGAAGGCAGATAACGAAAAGCCTCACCGACAAATACCATTTCTAGATCGTTTTTTGCCAGGAAGTCGAAGACCTTGTATTTCCTTCCGCCATGTTTACTAACCATAACGCGCGTGACCGCGAATAACTCGAGAATCTCTAATATTTCGTCTGCTATCCACATGTTGATATACGATGTATGCATGTAGCTACATGTATTTTCGATGAAGTAAAATTAAGCTCGTATGTTTACTTGTCCGAATTTGTTTTCATTCGACAGCAGTGTTTTCTTGTAACAGCGTCATTGTTCACGCTCTTAGGAAGTAGTTTTTTGCACCGTAAATTCAAAAACTACTGGTTGATTTTTTTTTAAAAAAAAGCCATTCAATTGGGAAATTTGGGCGACCTCTGATAACCTTTTCATTTTGGCAATGAAGTTTTTTGTGGCCACCGGATGTCCATTTCAAGCGCGTGCCCTGGCGTCCACGTGGTGAAACTAAGGAGGATAATTACTGTTTTCTCGCCTTTCTTCTGCGTTCAGACTTTTCTTGCCCCTCGTTTCTTTTTTGTTCATATTTTTTTCATTGTTGAAATCCATCCGAAACGGACATTCCTCGCAAAAGCACGTCGGTTCCGCTGGATGGATTTTTCACTTTTAATTTCGTCTGCCTAAAATGATTATAGGTGTGGGGGTGGGCTTCACTTCGGGGATGGTGAACTAGTTAAAGCACACCCTGAAACTTTAGAGTCCACCAAATAAAGCCTGCCAAGATCGACGAAGTTGAAATAAAAAATAATCAACCCGTCGGAAGTGACCATGGTGGGCTGGATTGTAACAATGGGTAAAAATCCCCCATAGTCTGGGAAAGCGATGATCAGGAGGTGGGATGGTTTAGGGGGAGGGTTTTAATATAAAAAGCGTGCCACGCGCCAAATAATGTGTCTCTAGAGTGAACCAGGTGAATTCAAACGCACACGTGCCATAGTAGAGGGCGCAGCTGTTCTTTGTTATCTACCTGGGTTGATGAGGGTATCTCCCTAAACAGGTGGGGTCACCCACAGGAGTGGCCATTAAAAGATCGTGTCGTTGTTCAGCACCCCGAGCTGGCACGAAGAGGTCAACTGTCACCAGGTGGGGGTGCGACCCCTCAGTATGCAAATTTGACACAACCGGCTGTGCAGTGGCCAACTGCCATTATACATTTTTGGATTATTTTGTTTGTTGGGGTTTAGGGTGACAGAAGGGGAGTGACCCATTTGGGTCTTTTTGATGACAATCAGCTGATTTGCATATGTGTACCCAGGTGGGGCGGAGGTGGGCATACGGTAGCCTAGGAAAGACGTGTCCTACGTCATGAAACGGGTCCATGTTGGGTATAAAAAAGCTAGTCCAGACTAATGCTGATGTAAGTTTTCGTATTTGCTAGTGGGAATAAAGTAGAAATCGCAGGGATAACTTTGAAAGTGACGAGTTGCAACCAGTATAACTGCAATAAGCATTCTACGTGTTCTTACCCATGTTTTTGTACCACTAATCTTACAATTAGATTCCATCTCCTCACGTTCAGTCCATAAATTTTATAGTATTTTTGTTTGTTGTTTAATCCGAAAACAGACATGTCTCACCTTGCAGTTGTACGCAGTGGTAAGCGCCTGCAATAAACATTCATGTTCATGTATTCTCACCCTAAGATAAGTGGCGCGAACATTCTGTTTCATTTTGTATAAAAAAGAATGCGTTCAGGTTAGGATTAGGGGGTTCTGTCTTCGTATACAAATTATACTTTGTCAGGACTCGGTATTAGTCGTGTAGTGTATGAGCAATGAAGTAGTTCCTCCGATACTTCGATGAGTTAATGATTGTTTTGAAGACAGCACCTTAGACCTTGCAAATCATGCATTGTCAAATTACAGTATGTACAGTATAAGAACCTTCTACATTGACGCTGCAACGATGAACTTGTGTGAGAAAATTTGAGAAAATCCACAAAATTGATTAGGCGGGGTATTCAAAATGAACACCTAACTAAGTTCTTGGTATAATATCTCTCTCGAGCATCAGTTTTTCGGTACAAGATTTTTTCAAATTTTATTTTATTTTTCATACGTGCGATGACATCATTTACCCTCGGTCGACTTAAGTAATTTTTGAGTTTTTGTTTTTCTAAGATTTGTTGGTTGCTTGTTGTACTAGAAAAAACCCGGCCACCGTTTTTGGGCCATTTTTCCCGTTGGCCCCCTACCGCGAGGTTCCTCCATGCTCGACGGATCATAAGCCTCCCAAACATGTTGTGGAATGCAGAAATGATTTCATACTAAAGGAGCGAGGGAAAAAACGATTGAAATTTGCTTCTGCACGTTTTAGTAATTTTTTCGTCGGTTTTATTTTGCGATACAGGATTCCTGAATGGGTTTCCTTTGAGGAGAGCTGTGTTTGCCAACGTTTTCTACGTTTATTAGCTATTTTTTCCGCCGATTTTCAAACGTAATCCCCATTGTCCTGCGACAGGTGGTATTGAGGGTAGGCGAAAGGTGCCCCTGACGGTTGCTTGGTAGAAATTGCTGAAATTCCTTCCCTCTGGCGAGCGTGGTTTACTTCTAGGTTACCTTACCAGTTTTCTTGCTTGTCTATAAAACAATACCAACAGTCCCACTTTTGGCCAGAAATTCCTCGCTTTTTAGACGCACGCTATAAGGACATCTACAGTAGATGCACAGTATTTCGTTACAAAAAAATTGCCCATTTTTTTAAGAATGGATAAAGAATTGGTTCATTGTTAAGCTATACATGTAATTGTTCGCGTGCCATGCTTTAGTTTATTAAAACAGGTAAGGTTTTACTGAAAATGAACTTATGTAATTGGGTTTTAAAATGTACTGCGGCACACTGAAGAATGTCTGATTCATCGTCTAATGACTATGACAATAATTTTAAATAATGTAAGTAGTAACTTATGCGATGCTATTTTCAATATTTTTATTACCGTGGGGTGAATTTAATGTAGGCCTACATGTACATTAGTTTATTGAATCGATTTTTCCCGTATAAAAATTTTAGAAATAGTATTCGGCTATGTCGACAAGATCAATATTGACAACAAATGATTGTTTATAAAGGCATTAAAAAAGTACTATTTCGGGTTATTATACTCTTAACACAATGTGGGAGATAATGTCTATACGATTAATCTCACCTGAGTGTAGCAACAGACAACTACAGTGTAGATTACATCGTGTTCAAAATTACAGGCTTTGTCGATATTTTAACCAAAAACCGACGTCTTTCCCCTGGTTACTGTATATGGACCACCTTCCAGTGGGTGAATTTTTGGGAGAACCTATAAAGTTCAATTCTGGGGTTCCACCGTTTTGACACCCTGTAAGGCATTGTTTTGCCTCGATCAAAGGTGCATGCGGCTATCGTTCGCATTGCTAAATTCCTCGGATTCAAGCAGTGTGAGGTGGAATGAAGTATTTATTTGTACGGGAAGACGGTGATGAGGGGGAAGGTGAGACGTGGCACTATGCTTCACTAAACAATGGCACGTTAAATGCACCCTCCCCTTTAATATTCCCATGCAAAGGAGGCTCCCACCGCACGGGGGGACCGGCTAATCGTGGGAGAATTGTCAGGGAGCTGCGTGGGCATGGGAAAGTGGACGTTGGTCAGCGACGCGCATTTCGACCGCTAGGCGAATTTCGAAGAGGACTCCCGCTATTAAGAACGCGCGTTAATCAACATTCCTTTATAATGTACTGTAGGTCTTCTCAAATATCGTAGATGTAAAAAGGTTTTCCGGTTTATTTCGAAAGAACGTGTCAAAGTTCTAGGCATACATGCACATTCCCCTTTCAAAAATCTGTTGTTTTTTTTCGGTTCGGAGGAAGGAAGACGTTGAGGTGAATTGAATTCCTGTAACTCTTTCGGAGGAAACATTTTCAATCAAATTGCACGATCGATGCGCGAGTTTATTACTTTGTCGCAAAAAAAATGTCTAAGTTAAATGTTTTATTGCCAATAGTTGGCGCATGGTTTCTCTTATATAAGAATAAGTCTGATTCGACAGTTTAGAAACATCGCTACACGCTCGGAAGGCTGGGTAACCATCCGAGTGGAATTTGGTTTGAGTCGTTTCTTGGGCAGCCGTCGTTGGACGCATTCTTTTCGAAAACAATGTAATGTACGTAATGCGATGGAATGGGTTCTACGCGAAGTAATTTAATTGAAGCCGTTAATTGATGGTGGTAGCATTTGAGGAGAAATTGAATAGCCAAAAAGTCATCACCAGCTGTTCCGGATCGATGCCTCGAGAAAAAGGGTTGCGATGATGCGGCCAGGGATAAACATTGTCGCAAGGAGGCGAGGGACGACTTCGATGTAATTACGGGATAAGCGAACAAATTGAGTTGAAGAAGCACAGCCGAGCGGAAGTGCGAATTTGGCGTTCGTTAGCTTCTACGTCCCTAATTGAGAGCTGGAGAAATGCGAGTTTTTAAAATAGGTGGAGCGTGGCACGACTCGCCCTCTCTTCCTCCCACCCTTTTCCCAGAGCCAGTGACAACCCTGCGCCTAGTTCTTACACCAGGGTTCGCAACACGCGTTTACCCGTAATAATACCCAGGTTTAAGAAATCACGAAATATGCTTCTATTATGGTTCATATTGTCTGAACAAATTCGTTTTAACAAAACATGCTGCGAATGCTTAGGAGCCAAACATTTGCAATATCCGAGTACGTCTTCAATGAAGAAATTAACATTATTCGATATAGATACCCTAAGGCGGGGACCAAACATTAGCTAGCCCCATCATAAATTGCGAAATTCGCATTATGAGAGTTCGTCTTAATGAGGGTCCCTTGCATTTGCGAAGTGAGATTGCCAAAATACTAGAACACGTCATCGACGTAATGTTTCACCTAGCATAACCCATGCAGTGGCGCCATCAAGCACAGTGACCATCACGCTGATATCATCATTCATTGTGCGCCCCAAAGCTGGAAGCAAGAAGATGAAAACAAGCAGGAACGAAGCTGAAAGAAACACGTCGAAAGTTAGCATTCAGTGTATTCTCACTCAGATGCTATCACTTCATGAATAGATTTTTTATCCGAAAGTACATTGTAGCTATTTTTATGCTGTTAAACATGATGTTAAATAGCATTTTATCCTCGTTTAATTACCTCCCCGAATCCTGCTAAAGCTAAGGATGATGTTCAGCTGACATTTATGTATCGCTTTGGTATATTGAAAATTGGGGTCAACCTATACATCATGTAGCTTTTTACATCAATATGATTAGAAATTTCTGAGTGAAATTTATTAATCGTCCTCGCTGTAGTGTTATGTGACGTATTGCTTTTTTAAATCCGTCGTGTGGCGAGTTATTTTTGGTCTATATTTTGCATAATATCGGTTGTCCTTGTTAAGTCGCGGCAGATGGCTTATATCAGCTTCCCTTATAATCCATGTTTAGTAAGCTCGTTCAGCATGTTTGCCGGCTGAAATTTAATGAACTCGTTGCGAGAAAGGATTTTTTTAGAATTCCACAAAGTGAAATCTTGAGGAACATTGCATGAAGAAAACACCTGAAAATCGATTACAGTTTTGCCTTAGCGTATAATTGCAACTTTTTTACGCGTGCAGGGTATTTTCAAAATTTAATCGCCTGTCTTTTAATTTGCACCTAATGTATATTCCTGACTTCCTGTTAAATTACTTTCGCATCGCGTTCCTTAGGGGCCATTCAAAAAGGACATCCTCATATAGGTGGTAGGGAGGGGGGATAGGTTGAGTCACGGACACAATGTGGACAGGGGGACGGAGGAGGGTATGACCAACTCGGACGTCCACTTAAAAAAAAATGCTAAATAATATCGGTTCCTAAAGCAAGGGGAATTGAGCGCAATATCGCATAGGTGGGTTATAAATTGCAAAAGTCAGTAAACAGTGTACCCCAAGTACTGAAAAATTTGGAAAAGTCAGAACTCAAAAGCTCAGGGCCCATTTCCTAACATTCAAATTTTCCCTGTACAAATTTGCAAAATTTTGATTTTTCTCAAGCATCAATTCTCAACCTTTTCCGAGGACATCTTTACAAATTTTTACCTGTTTTCGCGAGGACAAATTTGCAACATTTTCCAAACTTTCTCGAAGACAATTTGCAACATTTTCCAAGTTTAATTCCCGCGAACAAATTTTCCATTTTTTTCACGTTTTCCAAAGGACAAATCTTCAACATTTTCAGCTGTTTTCGAGTACAGATTTGTAAAATTGTCAACAGTTTCCGAAGAGAATTTTGCAAAAATTTTAATTTTTAAGTTTCGGACGTCCGAATGGCGGGCCCTCTCTCTCCCTTCCCCCGTCGCCATTCGGACGGGGGGAGAGCAAGGTGTCTTAGAGGTTAGCTTCCTCCTCTCGCATTCGGTAGACCCAGGTTCGATTCCCGGGTCGGCTATCCTCGATTGTGGTTTTTTCATGTTTTCCCACAATTCCTCCAGGCGAATGCTGGGATAGTAAATCGGCCATGACCGTCTTCCTATCCCATCCTCCTCGTTAACGAGGAGGATTTTAATTAAAATCCCCAATACGGGAAATATAACTAAATTCTGATGTTGGGGTCCATCATGATCAGACTATTTAGTCTGACTTAAATTCTAACATGATCCCCCCTGCCACATGGTACTATGTACTGACTGCAGGGTAAAGAATTTAACTAAGAGTACGAGGAGTAGAAAGTAGCCTACATGGAGAAGTTGTCCTGAAAACCTTTTCCAAGGATAGTTTACTTTCGAGTAACTTTTCACACGGGGCTCTTTTTAATATTTTCCAACACTCTACGATTTCGTGTTAGACCTTCGTAAACTTGAATTGCGGTGTTCCTCGTAAATGTTGCGATGATTGAAGTTTTTATTACGCTTAGCATAACTGGCGCTGTAAATCTAATTTTGGAGTTTCCATATGGAAATGTTGATTTCGGCACCCAGACGTTCGGTTATTGCAAATTCGTATGGAAATGGGGATGCCCATGGAGAGGAGATACACTGTAGGACACGGGGGTCGGCATCTAGGCTCCAAGATTGGGTGGCAGAATAAATAAACTGGAAGCCGGTCGAATTGCTCTACCTTATCAGAGGCAACTTACACTCTCCAGAAGCTTCTGTAAGGCGCGATTGCGAAAGAACTTAGCAGGCAACCGGGAATTCTTACATAACAGATGGTTACTTATCGCCCAGATGCCCCTATGATCTTTCTACCACCACGGACGTTGCTGCGCGCCGTTCTATTGGTTGGTGGTGATCTTCGACCTTGCCTTTTAATCAGTTTGAGGGTTGAACCCTCAGCCATCTTGGATCAAAGGGGCAAAAACTTGACTCCCCGTCCATCATTCAGTTTCTATTGATTTTCTGCCGTGGTTTTTGAGTTGCCATAACTTCAGTGGCTCCCGGATTTTTGTTTCTTCTTTCGTGATCATGATCGGGGATAAGCAAACCCAAAGTATTCTCGTGAATTATTTGATCCTGATCGTTTTGTTGCTCATACTTTGGGTATTGTACTCTGGGGTGAGTAAAATGGACGTCGTTGATTTTTTATTGTACATGTATATACAGTAGCTCGATGCCGATAGGAGTGTTCCACCTGGAAAATATCAGTTTGTGTAGCATTATTGCCAACAAAACTAACGATCTAGCATGAGGCGTAGCATTTAATTACTATAGTTTCAGTAAGTGTTCCACAAATTAAGCAGCCATCAAGTTGTTGTGGTATTCTAAACGGACCGTTCACGAGTTTTTCAAGCATATTTATGAAGTTGGGAACAAATATTGAAGCCATGCCGATATATTTTATTGAAAGAGGTTTAATTAAAAAGCGCAACAATAATTCTATATAATCTTAATTTGTATTGAGCAGACTAATTTGAAAGCATGACATTACATGTACTAACAAACATTCACACTACTGTTTAATTAAGAAAGCTGGAAAATGTAAGTTTGCGGCGTGCCTATAGGATCATTTTACCGAAAAACAATGGTAACTCTTAAGTTATATTGCTGGTAAGAGGAAAGATTTTCGTTGTTGCACAATGCAGCAGATTTAAGATGTAGGGTTTAATTATATGCTGCAGGATGCCGTGACTTCATGCAATGGTGCTTTTGTTCCTTTTTAATTATAAGCTCCATTTGCAAGAATGCAATTAACGCTCCGTTAATTAGGGTCTAATTATTTTAGACTTACAGTACATTCTAAGATGGCCGAATAAATTGACCCTTACATCGTCAGTTGGGATATGTAAACTAGATGGACGTTAGCGCTACTAATCCATAAGCACGTAGAAAGTGTACATGGCCAGTAACTAACATTTCGAATAGATTTATGATTTAACAGTCGGTTGAGCAGGTTTAATGATGTCTTCTTACGATGAAATCTTTTCTGCAGCAATTGATCTTAACGAAGGGTGGTGCAACCGACTCGAGAGATTCTCGTTAATTCCTAATTAAACTGCTTGACTGTGCTCTTTTTTTTTAATTGCGATTGCGCGTGATTTGATTCTTCCACTTTCATTGCCCGTCCTAAGTTAATCAGCTAATCTTGCGTTTCATTGCTTCAAATGATTAAAAAAAGAACGACAACAACAGTAGTGGTGCAGTACTAGCTATAGTGGTCAGTTTTTCATTTTGCGAGATTTTTAAATGTACATGTACATGTGTTTCTGATAAACTGAGGATTGTAAACTGCATTCAGCCGCCTCGATTTTTGTAGAAATTTCTCAAACAATTTTTCGAAATTTATCTACAATACATCCTGTAGCAAAATAGGGTCGATCCCTTTATCAAATTTCTGGCTTTGGTTTCCTTTTCCCGCGTATAGATGGCACGCGCAGCATCCGAATCAGTTCGCCGTTCACCTTTCCTCGCCTCTTTCACTCCTATTTCTGAACCAAAGTCATTTTTTTTTCCCAACGGGACATTCCTGCGAGCACGTAATGCTCTAACCTAATTTTAGCTCTTTGTTTGAACCCACTTTGTACACCTTTCTGCGGAGACTATGAACGCAAAATCCCGAGCAAAAAGGAGAAACTGGTCTGAAAATAGGATGGAACAGACGGGATTTGTCTTCATTCACGTTCCTCGTAAATTGTTACATCGCAGTGCTTCTGATTTTTCGATTTGTTTCTTTAGAAATTATACCATATTGGTTCGGCTTCCAAGGTTGATAAAGGCTATAATTATCGGAAAAACACTTTTGGTCACTTTCTGAATCACACTTAGTTAACCGTCCATAACATTTGGTTTCAAGTAATTATCATTTGACTTCTATAGGCTATATAGTTTTGAAAAATCCACATTTATTGATGTTCTGGCTAAAATTGATCAAATCTACAAAATCGGAGATGTTAGACGAAAGTCAAGATACAGTAACGTAATAAACCAGCCATATTAATTTTAAATTAATTTTTAAACGTGCGAAATTCCAGGAAATGTAAAAATGAAAATATTTGTACATGTAGACACATTTCTTTCAAAACAGATCGTCTCTGCTTTTTTTTCAGTATAAAAAAAAACAAGCGAATTAATATTGAATGGCCTGTTGCACCGGTTCGTACTATCCCGAAAATTAACTTTAGGATGTGATTGATTAATAATATCAGTAAAAAGATGCGCGGCGCTGATCATTTTATGCCAATGTATTCGGAGGAAAGAAAATCAAGAACAACTTGTGCAGACAGCCATTTTCTTCTGAAGTTTACTGTTCTAGAAAAATCGCCTTTTTTGTCAAATAACTCGGCTTAACTTTCTCAATGGGGCTTGAACATATTCATTGCTTTGTTTGTTGCCTTTGTCCCATTAATTTGTACGTTACGTCGCTTGCCAAATTCCATTACATTGTTTCTTTAGACGTTTCCCCTCCTTGACTCTTGTAAAAGATGTCGGTCGACGCTCCAGGCACAATCCTTTTTACTCCCAAACTGTTATTTTAACTTTAGGTTGACCTTGTATACCTGTGTCCACTATTACTCCCGAATGTTCCGTATAACCACGAGCTCGTCCTATAAATGTCCCGTTGCCCGATTAAATGGTTACATCTTCTCCAGAGTGGTGTTTAAATAGCTCCGGGTGCCATTTTTGTTCGGATCGCTCTTGGGTAAGTGCGTGGCGGGAGTTTTAACACTCGCTCGATTGCATTTTATGGTTTCAAGCCACCAGATAATTCGACTGATAATTCGTTTCGCTAACCGAACGAAGTTTCGGATTTCTGCTTCCGTCTTTTCTTTCGAAATCTGTCAGTCTGGTTTAAAATAAGCAGTCAGTCAACCGAACCTTTCGTTAGCATAATTGTGGCTGCCTGTCACTTAGCATTAAAGTCTTCATAATATGGTCCCTCTCAACATTTTACGTTTTATCACCTTTGTACTATTTTGCACTTGTAAAAGTTAAGAATTCTTCGTGATAAACTGACATTTCGTTGGCTGAAATGTTAGTTTCCTATGACTTTTTCACTTTTGTAAGAGAGTAACAAAACTATAGAATTCTACAACTTTTTTTCTTCTTTTAAACCATAAAAATGAGTTTGTTTATCCGAAAATAGGAGAGATCCACTTGAAAACTTTCGTTTCAATACTTATTTTTTGTCGTTTTAGAACGCCCCATTTAAACGTGACTAAACTTCGTTCGGTAGTCGCGAAGTGTTTAACCGCACCATTTCACCGTATATTTTTCACCGTACGAATTTTGGCTTAAAAACGTCGAAATCCGCAGATTTCATTGAGTATACGAGTTCTCGCCACGCACGATTTTTCCACTCTGGATGCTACTGAGCGCTTGAGCTGTAAATTAGCTTTTTAAAATAAACAAAGTTGCTGCAACGCGAGTTTTGACGCGTTTGCCCTACCCCCATCCTCCAATAGTATCTAGTCTACGTTGCTTATATTTAAAAAAAAGTCATATTTTTCGTCTCTCCATAACCCATCATCCTTTTGAAATTGCCCCCAATTCCTCCCCCGCCCGTCTTAGGGATGGCACCCCTGCCCAAGACCTTCTCTGATTGGTGGGCATTTTTTCGGACATTTGCTCGCGTGGGGGGATTAAAAAGGGCATTCCTGGGCCAATTTGGGACTGAGTATTTTTCATTTGCCCGTTCGTTGCCGTTCTGTCGAACTGTCTTTGATATCATCGAAATGGCGCTTATCGATAAGGAAGCTCAAAGTTTGGTCGTAAATTACGTTATCTTAATCGTCCTTTTAATAATATTATGGATTATTTACTTAGGGGTAAGTAAACGGGTCGGCCACCTATACCTTTTTCATATTCAAAGTGAGAATTGGCTGGGCTCGGTAGCGGGCAAAAATGGGAAATTATGCACTTTTCGGGAGTTCCTGGCGGAAGTTAAATTAGAATTAGAAAAAGAAAATTAAAAGATTGACATTTCTACGTGACACCGTTGTGTTGTGTAACTTGTGAAAATGTGCTCGTAAAAATATTTCGGAAAAATTCTAGCGTCAAATAATTGTCTCACTTGTATCTATGAAAAAATGTGCCAAATGCTATTTTATAAGCTTAGTAAAATGTTTTGCAAATTATTTTCGATGTTAGTTTCCCCACTTGCCAAATGTCTAAGAAAATGTGTCGTTTACAGCTGTATAAAGCCTTTTATGCATGGTTCATCACTTATGCGCAATATGCGTGGATATGAAAACGTTTTTGTGATATACATTGTAGAACGATGCCATTTTAAAAAATGGCATACTTGTATGCTGTGCATTTATGTAACCCGCTGTGCACAGTAGTTGTTGATCGGCCATCTTAGCTAGATTGGAACTAGGTTTATTTAACGAGGATAATAAGTGTATAATGGTGATTAAAACTATAAGTGTTATGATTTAGGGCTTCGTTAGTTAGAAGATGTACAGTTTGGGCCTGGCTCGCGTAGTGATGTCATCTGTTTTGAATAGTATTATTTACTGTTGAGTAGCTCCTTATTTGTTAGTACCTTGAGTGTGACAGTATTTTTCTTGTAAAAAATCAGGCACGCTTTAAGCAACTATTTCAACCCAACATTCTAAGTAAATTACTCATAAAACGGAAATTTGTAATTAAAACTATTCTATTGGAAAACAGAATATTTGTGAAATCAGGATAATAATTGATATTGATAAAAGCAGATTTTACTTAGATAATCATCTGGGATACAAACAATCTACATGCGATCAAACGCGCGCCATTGTATTTAAAAAAAGAATTTGCGGTGTTTATGCTCATGTCATTGCAGATGTTTGGCTAAAGCCCAGGTAATGATTACGAGCATCTCTAATTATGTTAGACAAATGCAATTTCCTTTGCCAGTGTCTTTATTAAGATTTAAATAGCCGGCATTTTCGGATAATAACATTCCTTTTACAGGGTGTCCAATTTCAAAGAAACTATAATTAAATACAACTTAAACGAAGGTTAAGTGGCTCAAGACGTCATTTATGACGTAGCGTCCAATGAAATGAAAAAAAAAAATTGAATCGCGAATTAGACGAATGATTTTTTTTTCAAACAGTTGTTATACATGTACGTTCACGCACCTTGACCATTGATATCACTTTGAAAATGACATCGCAATCTATATATTCGATAATATTCCCCAAAGTATGGCGTCATTTCAGTCATATTAGGCGTTATATTTGCAAATAATGTACTGGTAAGTGTTGACTTAAATATTATTCAAATAGGTCAAGTCTACCGGATGAGTTTAAAATGTGCTCGAAATAATCCTGTCAGAATTAGACATCGCTTCACCAAATATGATGTCAGCACTTTTTTTTTTCACAAAAATAACGAGCCTAGAAACCTTTCTCCATTGTTATGCCTGAATTTAGTCTTGGTGCAAGGAGGTGCACGCTAGGAATTAGTTTAAAATGACTTATGCCATAAAGCGTGTCATTTCTTCGCAAATGACATCCCATTCGATCCGCTTCTAACCCAGGAAGAGGATGTGGAGATGTCTAATTTTAAAATGAGCTCCACCTCTCGATGAGGACCGATGCCAGCAGGCAGTTGTCAATCGTCACTCGCTGGACAAATAAATAGGCCCAGGGTTAAGGCGAGAAAAAAAGCGAGGCGGTTTAGGGGAGCCCTGCTTGGAAATGTCGATGCATCTCCTTTTGACTGCCAAGCGAAATAAAAAGGAAGATCAAAAACTAGTTCAAAAATAGTTTCATTGCCGAAATGCGCCTGAAGAGCTGAGCAACGTGGCCCTGGCCAAGTGACGATGATGTGGGCGCTCGTAATAAAGAGGATTGAAGAGTGAGAGGTACTCAAAAGGCGGAGAATGGCTGTTGTGCGAATAATGATAGATCGCGTGGCCGTGATAAGATAATTGGGAGTCCTAAATAAGACCGGCAAAAAATCAACGACACATTTACTACAGTTATTCGAGTAACGATATTGTACGCTTCGGAATTTTAACCCAAGGATTTAAAAATAAACATGAAAATCCTAAAAGTTGTTCATTGTCGTTGAACTGCACTTTAGAAGTGTTGGAAAATGGTGGCAAACTATGATAAAAACACGTTCATTTTTTTTTTCGGAAAAAAAAATGTAAATACAATTCTATTAACATTCAGTTAGAAGTTATGAAATTTATCATCTTCAGGAAGACGAATCTTCACATGCTTCACTATGCACTTACAAAGCATTTCAATTCTATTCCACTCAGTACCCTACATTCAGCAAATAAATGCCATCTGGTAGGGGGTCTCGCCCATTTTTAGGAGAATTCTCTAACGTCAGTTGCGATGGAAATTATGCATCATTGTTTATTTGAATTTGTAGCAAATCTTATAACTATTACTAAAAAGGTTATTCCATCGTTTAATCGTATGCAAAAAGGAGGATCAAATGTAAGCATCCGTCTTAGCACGGAGCTCGGTCAAGGCTTTAGAATGGTTATGCCTACTTATAGTTATTTTTAAACACTTCTACGAGCTGATTTGATTTATATATAGCTTGTCACATGTACCATAGCAAACTAAAAATTAAACGTTAAATTCAAATTGGCTTGCTATTAAATTCTGCAGCACTACATGTACTCGTGAATCATAACTCGAAATGCGTTAAAATGCCGTTCCATTATATTTTTCATGAATTTCACGCCAGCCTCTTGTAGTTTTTAAAATTGAAGGTATTTTCTAGAGCTTGAAATAGCTGCCCTCCTGGAAATGGCACACATGTCAAACACACATAGCAGCTAAGCTATACAGTGAAGCCTCTTTTTATTTTCAATGCAGAAATACACTCGGGCATCTATATACAGCTGCATTTTTGATCATTTTCTTATAAACTAAAGCGTGATTAAAGTTGTTTTGATCGGATCACGAGTAGAATTTCATTCAAGATCATTTTGATTCAGCTAGAGCAACGTTGTTTTTGTTTCAAATCGTATTTTTAGTAGTTGAAGATTTACAACGGTTCTGCCTAACGTGTGCCAACACGTTATTTTGTTAGGAAAATGTTTGCAGTTGTTTAGAGCCAATGGGGTTTTTTGGTATACGCACGTGTGCGGTTCCACCGCAGACAGCCCCGTTTCGAGGGAATTGAGGCGAGGGATACGGAAGCCAAAATATGGTTATGGTGGCTGCCTAGGCCAAAGACAGGGGTAGATGCATATGAGGGCTGTTTGATTAATGGTGCCTAATGGCATCTCAGTCGCATACATGTTTGGGGACTGGGAGTGTGTTTTTATGTCACGTTTCTTGGCTTTGCCCAAATTCAGCGCAACTTTCTCTCTTCTGATTGGTGACTTTCAAAAAAGTGCTATTAACTTATTCCGCCGCGAATTCACGCGTTTTAAAACGAGTAAGAAACGTCCGACGTTTCACTTTTTCAACCGTTTTGCTCACAACTAGATTTCGGTGGTGTAGAGTAGGAGTGACGAGAGAAATTTCTATCAATTCCGTGAATTTTCTGCCTTAAAAGTTCGAAATGGCTTTGATAGATAGGGAGGCTCTTAGCTTGTTTATGAATTACGTAGTTTTAATTATTTTGTTATTGATTTTGTGGATATTATATCTGGGGGTAAGTACGGTGTGTCTACCCCGGCCCTTCTTCTCCACCCACAAAATCCTCAGGCACCTTAACCGCCCAAAATCGTCTCCCGAATCGGGCCAATGTACCGTTACCCTCCCACGTGTAAATAATACGTTTTCAACAAAATCACCAAAACCTAATCCTATTAACCCAAGAAAACGAACCTTACCCAATGCGTGCTCAACTTGATACCAAAGTTGAATAAGTGTTTTAATTAGTTGTTGGTATATTTGTAACTATTCGCTTACTCATATGCGTCGAGCTTATTAGAGATAACAGGCATGACCTTTTGCCAGATTTCGATAATTAGTGACTAGTTTTAGTAGAAATTGTGCTAAAATGGTGTCGAATAATATGTAATTCGTTATAACAGCAAGAGGGTCAGAATTAAAGGATCCATTCGTTGTGCTTAAGTGATGATGCGTACTAAAGTAAATTCAAATTTGTTTAGCATAGCATTGATCTACACTAAGCACGAATTAAGTATGAATTGTTAATTTCTGATGGTGAAAATTATTTAAAAAAGTCGTTACACTTCTTAAAGAATTCTTCATTCGTAAAAATATCAAGAAATATTCTATTCACGGGACAGGTTTTTCTTATTTTTACTCATTGTTATCAATTTGAGGTATATCAAATGTAATCATATACCTCATACCCATACTCGAAAATTAGTATAAATTTATGTTTACGTTAGCTCAATATTTATTATTTTTTGCAAAATATTTACACATTTCCGTTGAGTGTTACCCATTACGCAGAATCATGACTTTTATTAATTATCAGCTTATTTCTACATGTACATGTAGAAATAGTGCAACAATAGTGCACTGCTGTAATCTTATTTCTTTTTAGAAAACATTGAATTTATTTTATAATGGCACCTTTTCATTAATCATATATTGTTAAATATATACATGTATACAAAAACACATCGTTTAAGTTTACCCAACTGCAGCACTGCAATATTTTGTTTAAATTTTACGTATAAGGTTAATTGTTATTGATTTAAGTTTTAAGTATACATGCAAGTGATTTAAGTTATTAGATTGACTTCAGTTTAGTGGATATGACTATAAGACCTTATGAACTTTAAGTTTTTATTCAAATATATTAGCTTAAGTTGATTTAATCTTAGCATCGTAAACCGAACTATTTTATTATTTCATGCAATTCAGTTCCCAACAGAACTTTAATTGAAGGAATTTGGAAGAATATCGTCCCTTCTCGCTTCTTGTTTGTTTACCCCAAATGCGGTAAAGGAAACTTTTATTTCTCATTATTATCGTGTGCAGGTTTTTACCCCATTTTATACTCCATTATTTTTAAGTCAAAATGCATGTTTCAATTTTCGTGCATGTCTTTAAACGCAAGCCTTCTGAATGATGCATGAATGAAAATGTTTAAAGCATTAACGTAGCGCCCATAACAATAAACCGAGGCGTTTCAGAGCAAACCCCACCATAAAATTTGCAATTTGTACTATGATAGGCGTTGTTCTGCTAAAGCAAAAGTGCATACATGTATACGTTGAACAAATTGACATCTTAAAATTAGTGATGTTTGTGGTTCGTCGTAGAAACTGATGAAATATTTAAAACCATTTTGCTAACTTTTTTTGCATAAGGAATTTCAATGTGCGGGATACATCCTAAATCGTTTATTCCTTTAGGTGAACAGAGACATTCTGTTTGATTGTTTAAAGCAGCAATTATGACGGATCATTTTGAGATGAATGAATCGCATAGTTAATGAGATTGGTTATTAGAAAGTGAATCGATACCAAGAATGAACTATGAGATTCGTAATGGACGAGCAGTACAATCGTTCACAATATGATAGTGTTGGCGCGATTTCTGACGCACCTTGCACCGATGGAATCGGCCTAAAACCGGTATATGGGAGGGAATCTTCTTTTCCCAAAACTTTCCTATTAGTGCAAAATCACCCCGAAGCAAGGAGAGTGTTGAAATTGTACGTAGTTTTTCGCATGATTTCCCCCATGGATTTTTCGATCGTATTGCTCGAGGTTTTAGCTGGGTTTTAACAAACGCTTAAAAGCGTATTTCCTGCGTGAACCAAAATAAAAAAGTACGTTCTTTCCGAATGATGTGGGCGCCACAGATGCGAATCATCAAATCGTTTTTCATGGAGCAATTGAGATGAAACTGGTGGAAAAATGCCTCCACCACCATTAGTCATGCATAGCGTAAATGAACCGTTGATCTAAACCTTTCGGGTCAATGTGATTATACATGCTGGGTAGTTATCTTAATTTTCGAAATGAATCGCTTTGGTTTTCTGCGCCAGATTCATTATAGTGGGTGAGGGCATCATCTTTTAGCTCTTTCCTGCATCTCCATATATTATGCCGCATTCCTGGTGTGCGATGTCTGACATCATTCAGAGCCCGAATTTGCTGTTTTCCGACCTTGGGATTGTTCGCATGACGTGGTTTTTACTCCTTAAAAAAATCTGTCGTCCAAACTAGTCAAAAAATGTATTTAAGACTATTTTTAGACGCTTTTATGCGGAATTTCACGGTTCCTGGCGCCCAAAAAAATTCAGCGAGCCCGTCTCCCACCCGCTGCGTATATTTGTAGGCTGTAGCTACGCTTGGAACTACGGGGTGCGTCGGAAATCGCATTTACCTATTACTGCGTGTCCAGTGCATTGCTCGAAACGATTGTGTATTTGGTAGGAACGAGGGGTTTGTGACGCCCCCTGTATTATATCGTAAACCCTACACAGGAATACTTTACCCGCAATTTCTAATTAAGTTTAAGATCAAGTCCGGATATTTTGCCTGATTGATTGCAATAAGTTCCCCCGTTTTGTTTCAAATTTTATGTTTCATTATTTTCACTTGTACATTTTTGTCAATTATTGTGCATTGTATGTTTCAACTTATTAGCATTGTGATTATGGAGCCTGGCATTGTAATATTTTCTTTCGCACGTGATTTGTTATAGGATTTCTTTGTAAGGGTACATGTATTTATATTTCGTAAATACAAGTAGTTCTTAAAAGCTTTCCCCCATTGTATAAGATATTAAACATTCTCTAAGTATACTTCAAATTTAACATTAACGCAAAATTAATAGGCCGATCTCAAATTGGTTTATTTAACGATGTTTTTTGTGCTGTGAGCTCCCTGCAGTATTTGTCTTGTACTTATGATTTTTGCATGCGTGGAGGGAGATATTTAATTACGTAACTACCTTCGTAGTTGCCTAAATTGCGCGCAATGTAAACCCGAAAAAAGAATACATTTTATAGTGCCAACTTTTATAAAACAATATTTTTCAATTGAGGGATTCGGTTATGAAAAATTATGCAAAATTCTCATAAACTATACCAAATTACAGATTTTTTTAAAGTTAAGTTTGGTTTTATTTATTTTCCGACACGCTTTTGTCGTTAGTTACCTAAAATTCGATCTCTCGAAATAATACAAGTATGTTGCAATTTTAAAACAATGATTTGACCGTGCTCGTTTCATTTTTCAGGTATAATGTGATAGGCAGTAAACATGAGTATAGCACAATGGAGAGGAGGACCCCCCTTATGTAGCACGTGTGGTCAACCCCACCCGAGTGGCGAACCCCATCTGTACAACTACAGCCAAGAAGTGGATGATGACCTCACCTGCCACATCTGCCTGCAACCTTTAGTATCCCCAACAGACACCAAATGCGGCCACACCTTTTGTCGGGCCTGCTTGACCAACTACCTCCGCATTCAACCCATGTGCCCCATCGACAGGCTACCTCTAACCTCATCCTGCGATTTCCAACCGGCCAGCTTAATGGTCAGAAGGTAAGCGTTGGATCCATGAAATTTTGGTGCATCCACCACTGACTCGTACATTCGCATGTAAAGGTGATAAGAAAAGTGTATACCACTGAGAAAATGTCTGAATCGTTCTAAAACTTATTCTCCGAGCAAAAACAAGTATAGTGGTAAGCATTGGCTCGTCACGAAAAATAAAAATAAAGTTCAATTGCAAGGTCAATACGAGAAAGTGGGAACAAAGAGTGATTTGGGATTTGATCTTCTCAAGTGTCCGGTTTGGGTGTTAATATCTCAACGATGAAATGACACTACTGTATGCACTTCGTGCTTACATTTGCCAAAATAATTAAGGCGCTAAAGGCCATGAGCATGCCATCTGGTGAAAATTGAGTTGTCATCGCACGATTTTAATAATGTGTAATTTTGTAATCAACAGGTTATTGGACAAATTAGAAGTGGAATGTCCCAACTTTTCATTATGTCAATCTAAGTTAGCTCGAAGCGAATTGGAAGCACATTTGAATCACAGGTAAATGAGATTAAATTGAAGTGTTTGATTGACTAATACTAGTCAAAGTTAATCGGCGATTAAGATAGATTTGCATTAGCATTTTCGGTTGGTAGCTCGTTCATTGACTAATTTGACTTCATCGTTGATTGACATATTAATCATGAGTTACATGCCAAATTTTTAGATGTCCAGGAGCTGTATTCCCTTGTTTGCGAGCTTGCTTGGGCTGTTCATTTGAAGGAAATTGGCATCAGTTACAGCAGCATAACAACGAATGTAATTTCAAAGAACGTAAGAATCCTGCTCTCATAATTAATATACTTAAAAATGCCCATTTAATTTTTCGTGTCACTAATTATTTTGCTGTTTCAATAGACGTTGGCGATGCATTTAGAACCCCTGTTTTGGAAGGACATATCAACAAAATAGATATTCCTAGATCTTCGGCGTCAGCGGTCCTTGGAATTAGCATAGTCGGTGGCTACGATTCACCTTTGGTAAGTTGAACAGAAAGACCCTAAAATTTGATTTGGCCATCAAAATAGTCCGCATCATCGAATGGCCAATGGTTTCATAGGACTGTGGCATCCTAACAAAGCCATACAAAATTAGCCTAGATACGAACTTTTATTATCTATGGAGCATTCGGTGAAACTGTCGCACAACCTAGACAGATGCAATTGCGCGCAACGTTATACACTGCTTTTTGTTGAATTTTGTTAAAATTGGTGAACTGTTTTCGAGCTGAAAACACTGTAACGCATATCTGCAATCCCGACAATTGTCTTGTGCCAAAAAGGTGGTGACAACTGTAAACGACAACGTGTTTAGAAGACGGACGCTTGCCAGTTTAGCCTCGTTTGAAATGTTACAGTTTTTCGTGAATGCATGCGTGTTTTACTGTTAGTTTTGTGAAACGGCTTTACAATTCCACTAACTCTGCTAAAATTAACCCAGTCAAGAACAAGGGCGAGAAGCCGGTTGTGCCAATAACGCTGTTGCGCATCCAGAAGGAGACTGAAAAAAGCGTTACCTCCGACTTGAACGCTCATATTGGTGTACAGCTGAAGATGCGCTTCTCTCACAGGGGCACTGCCTCCATAGACTAATAAGGTGGCGAGCCTTGCCAAAAAGATGCTTTTTTGGCAAAGATCGGGTTACTTGTCAACCATGATGCTGCACGCTAAAGCCACATTTTCCCGTGGATGCAATCTTGGTCAATGCAGCGCATTATTTAATAAAAGATAATAATAAGCGAACATTTCTGGAGTGTTCGGCTATTGGTACTGGTGGAAAATGAGTAAATATTTTTTTAAAATTGCATGTGTGAACTGCCCGAGGCATTGTATTGCGATGCAGTTTCTAGTTTTCTTTGCCTGAACACTAGCTTACTGCTAAAAGTGGAGAAGCCACTTTCCCCAGAGCAATATGTTTTTTTCTTATTGAGGTTCAAATAATGAAGATCCGACATTGGCACCATATTGCAAAATGTCTGAGTTAATCCCGCGTGCCATTTAACGCTGATTGATCTATTCTTATCAATTTCAGAGGTGCATAATCATCCAAGAAATTCATTTTGGTGGCATCATCGCTAAAGATGGTCGTCTGCAGGCTGGAGATCAGCTAATCGAGGTAAGGACAATTTTAATATCTGAAATAGCACTTTTGTTGAATTTGCAAATGAAAGTACTATTTTTGAAGATCTCCATTAGATGTATTGTGATATACTGACAACGTTGCAAAATTTCAACGTTATTTCAAAAATGACCGTTCTTAAATTCCGAACGCAATTGCGAATGCGCAGTACACTGTACGTAATATTTATTATTTGTATTGAATCTAGGTGAATGGCAAGGATTTAACGCACTGCCCGCATAACTATGTAGTCAACTTGCTAAATACATACACACCAACCCTTCAACTAAGCGTGTACCGAGAGCTGGTTGACCAGACATTTGGGGAAAGCCACCGGGTGAGCGCAGGAGCTGGGCTAGATTTGGGAGGAGACATTTTCAGAGTCATGTTGGACAGGCAGCCTGGACGATCTTTGGGAATCAGATTGACCGAGAAAAGGTATATAATTGCGCATGTTTAATAATGCTTTCTTATGCTCGATCTTTAGATTTATATCGCTCTAATAATATCACTTTTCGTTTTCAGACATCATCCTGGAGTATTCATTTCAGAAGTGGTTAGTACTTGCGTTGACAATTCTTTTTAAACTTTACATGTAACGAATGTCCACGCAGAATTTCTGTAATTTCGTATTACAAAGCAACATTTTACTTAAACTTTTAATTAACTTACTGCAGTAAGGTGCGGCACATCAATATGGCCCATCTTATATCAAAAATATTGCTTGGATAAAATCAATTGTCAACGAGTATCTATGTTGTAAAATATGTGGTGCAACTTGGTGCAAGAGAGGAAAATGTTTGGCGTCCCTTCAATAGAAACCAAAAATGATTATATGTTCCGGACATCAAAATTCAGAAAGTCTCTGTGCATTCTCATGTTTTCGTGCTCTCTGATGAAAATTTGAAAACTGATGAAGCTAATTTGATTTTATTTTTGAACAGATTGATGGAAGCATCGTGGCACAAGATGGTCGAATGAGACCTGATGACCAAATTCTAGAAATTAATTCCCAGGATATACGTCGTGCAAAAATTGAAGAGGCTTCCTTACTCATCCAGATGTGCACCAGACATGTCGAGCTCCTGGTTGCCCGAAACAACAGTGGGATGGCCAACGTTTTCTACAACCCACCATCGCCCGCCTCCTTGAACGCGAGTTCCGACACCGATACAGTAGCGTCCACGTCTCCAATCACTACTTTCGATTCACCCAATCAGCGGCAAAAAACGCCGCCGCCATTGCCACCAAAGGTCATGCCACTGACTCCTTTGAGCTTGAACACTTCCGTTGAAATGACACCTATGCCTTGTCATGTCCGAAGGCCGAGCCGCTGCAGCAGTGATCGATCAATGCAGCCGAAGTACTTCTCTCTCGCAAAAGTAAGCAGTTCATTGCATAAGGAGCAGTGGCGAGATGGCAAGAATGATGCAGTTGTTCTGCTACTAAGTTTTTTTTTCTCAATCCTAAACTGTTTTCACTTGATATTTAGGGCCCCAACGAGTCTTTGGGAATCAGAGTTGCCGGAGGATTGGAAAGTCAGCAGGGAAACACCCCAGTGTACATTCAAAATATCGCTCTCCAGGGCTGCTTGGGAAGAAGCAAATTGCTCAAGGTTTGTGATGAAAGCACGACATCGCGTACTCATCGAATTTAAAATAAAATGGATATTAATGTGAATTTTTCCCTTTTCGAATGTAGAAAGGTGATATTCTGTTAAGCGTCAATGGTACTAGTCTTCTCGGAATCTCCCATGCTGAAGCTGTTGTGGCACTGAAGGTTGCGGCAAGTGCAATTTCACTTACTCTCGGTATCATCGAAGGACCAGAAACTTGTGACGGTGCAGAATTATTTACGCCAACGTGGATGTACTGGCACAAACTTCCTAGGTAATTTTACCATTTTTGGTACAAAACATTTTTGTAATTCAAAACTTAAATTTACTCGGTTTGATAAATTTTGACCGTAGCTTCTTCTGTAATTTTGTTTCCATAAAATTACAGATGTACATGTTCATATTAAAAACTAATTGGAAATTAATCGTCTACGTGAATTTCATTTTCAGATCTTTGCATTTAACGAGGACAATCACTTTGCACAGGACATTCAGTGAAAGTCTAGGATTCAGTCTAGTTGGTGGCAAAGATAGTTTTCAAAGCAATCAGTCGTTTCACGTACTTTTAGTCGTACGTGATTCAATTGCTGCTAAAGAAGGAAAACTAAGGTAAGATCCTTACGGGGACTTCAAAACTAGATGAGGGTAATTCAAGAAATGTCGCTTGAACCCTCGTAGTCAAAATTTAGAACGGCAATATTTTATTATAGAAATAAAGACGTAAATAAATAAAACTTACCTCACTCGGCGAGTTCTTCTCTTTGGGGCCGTCGAGTTGTCGTTGTAACACACGAGTGGAAGTAGAAGAAAGTCGTGGCGTTGATTTAAAAACAATTTAATCAACAATTAGGCGAAATTATTTACAGAGCGTAAAGTAAAATGCGCTTGGAATAATTCAGATGCGAAATTAGAATGGAATGCAGTTACAGAAAAGAACGGCGGGGAACATTCGAATTTGGAAGTCAGCTTGTGATGATGTCGGCTGGCGGCTTACAATGACGCCTAATTGGTCGATAACCCGTTTGAATTTTGGCCGTTAGCGGCAAAATTCAAACGCTTCCTTGCTTGCAATTTGACGTCTTGCGGATTTACGGGCGGGTGAAACCTTACGACAACTCGACTTCCCCAAAGAGGGAAAGTGGAAAAAAAGACTTTATTTCTATAAAATGTTATTGCCGTTCTAAATTTTGACTATGAGGGTTCAAGCGATAATTCTTGACCTACCCTCATCTAGCTTTGGAAGTTTCCTCCCCGAACATTCCCGCCCTTCCCCCCCCCCCATTCTTATCAAAGCTCAATGATTGCATGATGGTTATAATTAAAACTAACTTCTTCTTACAAATTCGTATTGCTATTTTTAAGGTGTGGCGATCAAATCTTATCAGTGAATGGCCATCGCCTAGATGGATTACGGCATGCGGAAGCGGTCAATTTGCTCAAACAGACGCGATCGAAAGTCCTCTTGGAGATCCTGTCTTGGCCAGGCACCATTGTATAACCGGTGTAAATTACGAATCAATTCTAGTCGACAAAGTGAAGCTTTTTTGGAAATTATGCAAGCTTCGAAATATTTTTTCCGGCCACATCTTCAACAAAAAACTGTTCTTTCTTCAGCCTTGTGCGCTTCAATTATGGTTTTCAAATGCTTAATTTCTCAATCTGGTCTGTGTAAAGCTTTGATAATATCACCTATATTGGACACATATTTTTGAAATACAACGTTTTCAAAGAAATAGGTGTGAAAGTATATTTTATACAAGATATTCGCTCATACTCGTAGATATTGCGTATAAAATATTTCATTTCATCAAGGGCATAACTGAAATTTAACCTCATCAGATAGTCCAATATTACCAAAATGTGCTTCCATCCATTATTACTTATTATAGAAACAAAAATAGGTATTTCCAAACCTGTGTGCCTGACATCTATTGTAGTTTTCAGTCAAATTTTCCCAGGCAGGGCATTTTTCCAACTTTTTTAATGACACGTAATTGATAACCGAGCTCTCCATTGTGATATATTCATGTAAAATACTTGGAAATTATAAGTTAATACACTTAAGTTATTCTATGAATCGCGTGTCATAAAATAACTTAGTTTAAATGCTTATTTTATTAATATGAATTTGTAAATATGTGATTGTCCTCCCGATTTGTTTTTAAAGCCTTTGTTTTAACTGTTTGAATTCTAGCACTCCTTTTCCTGATAAATTCGTCACAATTTGTATTTTTTTTGTGTGCTGTCAAGTTTTTACTTAGATCACTATTTAAAAAAGTCTGTATTTGTCTCTTTTTCTAGAACATTTCAAATTTTGAACTTTTTCAAAAACTTCTATCAGTTCTGTCCGCCGGACAGGTTTCTACAGGTAGTTTAGCCATTAAAAACTGGTAAGACGGCAGATTTCAAAATTCCGTGAAATTACAAGTAGTGTTCTGTGTTTAAACTAGGGAAATTGACATTACGTATGATTTATGTAAAAACACATTTCATGAATTGCAAGTGATAAATAAAATTTTCACTTAATTGTATGATTTTGTAGTATAAAACTCAAGATTCCTTAAATCGCAGAAAGCATAAATTGGATTCGGATGATACACAATATCATAATTTGCGTGTGTATGTTAATGTATTGCAATTAATTCTTACAAATACATTGTAACAAAATGTAAGGATGGCAATGCAGCATAATTTTTTGGCGAATTGTTTAATTGAAAATCAATAAGAGTAGATATACTATGCACATCATATTCGATTGCTGAAGGGTGGAGACAAATTATGAAATGTAAAAATTTCTGACAAAACGTGTATAGAGACAACAGATTTTTTTCAGTTCATCAAATATTCATCAAATCAGTCTTTTAAATTTAAATTAAATGTTAGAACATTGTGTTGTTAGAAAAAACATTTTAAAATCGTTGAACCAGCCAAAATTATACAAAACGTATCATTTGAACGCTTTTGAATAGCAAAGGCAATCATTTACCTTGATGTACCTCCTGTAGCCGGCCTGATCTGGGCGGGGCAAGGCCGCGTCATCGGCTTGTCGTCTGCTCGTGAAAGTTACATGTATCTATTAGCGAATTTGATTGGGCCAAAAAGTGTACACCGGGTGTAACTACAAGGTGAGGCATAAGTCTGTAAAGTCTTCTTGCGCCTGCTGCCTGCAATAGTGCCGATTTAACAGACTTATGCCTCACCTTGTAGTTACACCTGGTGTACACTTTTTGGCCCAATCAAATTCGCCATATATTGACTGGAGTGTTGCCCGTACTCCGTATGAGGCCATTCAAAAAGGACGTCCTCATATAGGGGGTAGGCAGGGGGATATGTTGTCATGGACACAATGTGGACAGAAGGAGGGAGTGGGTATGACCAACTCGGACGACCACTTGATAAAAAAATCCCAAATAAAATCAGTCCCCAAAGCAAAAGAGAAATCGAGCGCAATATCGCGCACCCGTATAGGGGATGCATTATAAATTGCAAAAGTCAGTAAACAAGGTACCTCCAGTCCTGGAAAACTTGAAAAAGTCAGAGAACTTAAAAGCTCAGGGTCCATTTGAAAACTTTCAAATTTTCCCAGAACAAATTTGCAAAATTTTCTTTTTTCTCGAGCATAAGCTTGCAAAAATTGTCAACCTCTTCCATGTCATCATTACAAATTTTTCCACGTTTTCTCGAAGACAAATTTGCAAAAATTTTCAAGTTTATCCGATGAAAAATTTGGAACATTTTCCACAGTTTCCGAGGAGAAATTTGGAAAATTTCCAACAGATTCTGAGGATAAATTGTCAAAATTCTTACTCTTTTCAGAATACAATTTTACGTTTTCCGAGTACGAATTTGCAAAACTTTAAAAATTTTCCGAATACAATTTTTTTAAGTTTTGGACGTCCGAATGGGGGAGGGGGTTCTGATTGACCGGACACAAAGATAACAGAGGGTAAATAGCCATTCAAAAAGAAAGTTCACAACATTTAAAATTAGTGATGGGGTGAAAATTATATCCGCGCAAAGAGTGAAATTGTACATGTCAGCAATAGCGCCATTTTACTTGATTGATTGGGACTGATTTTATTTGGCATTTTATTTCAAGTGGACGTCCTAGATGGTCATACCCCTCTCCCTCCCCACGTCCACATTGTGTCCGTGACTCAACATATATCCCTCCCACCCCCTACACGAGGACGTCCTTTTTGAATGACCCCTAAGGGGGAGACCAGTTTTGGGAAGATGTTGAGGACGTCCTTTTAGAATGTCCCTGTGACTAATACCAATACGCAAGTGACGTGAAGCATCTTCACTTTATCTACTCTTTAAATATGGCTGCCGTTGAGAGTTCGTGTTTGTTTGGATGCTCTCATTACAAAAGGAAATGCCAACTGGTGGTAAATATAACTTATAATTCTGGACGTATGTTATTATATTGCCCTGATCGTTAATAGAAGGAAAGGTGTTTGAGAATTTTTACTGACTGCATGCTGACTTGCATTACATATCACATCGTGCACATGCCTACTGTATGTCAATGTCATACTTGTGTGGCGACAATTAAGAAGATTCCTTGATGAAAATCTAACTTCTTAGCGATTAACACACACGCATAATGTGTGCCAAAATGCCTTGCCATTTAAACTACCGCAAAGAGCAGCCTGTACGGTGCTATTTATTACGAACTGACACGTTTTCTGCAAATCGAATGATACAGCTGACATTAAAGCAAGGCTATTTTGTATATTTCATAGCGAGCTGTTCAGATTTAAACGGCAATTAATGTAGCATCAGCTAGGCTGTGTAGCATGGATAATACGTATACTTACGATTGCAACGGCATATATTAAATACCAGCAGCGACAGCTTGCTTTGTTAATTTAGAGCCATATTTTCTAGTATCGAGTACGAATTTACTCGAGTTAGGATATAAGAGCCCATTGATAAATCTTTTATGAGCAGCCTTTATGTAATTGAGTAATTAAACGGCAATATGCCAAACATTAGAAAGCTAGTTGTTAACTATATATACTGCATGTAAAGGTTGACAACCCGAGAGGAAGTATTACTTGTCGATGACACGTAAGTATATATCCCAGCAATATTAATTATTATCAGCCGTGCAAAAGAGTCGTGAAATTTTGGTAGAATATATGCTTCAAAACAATCCTGGAAATAAATGCATGCAGCATTGTTTGAAAAAGGCAGGTCTGTGTTAGTTATAGACTGTGAGCGATTGTGCAGGATTAACTTGCTATTTTTGTCTTGTTTATCAGATTTGCCCTACAGTAGGCTAGTGATGTTTCAACATTTTGTTGGCCAATTTGTAGGCGCAGTTGTAAAATTTGGCTTTCCTGTTGCCATGTGTTTTCTTAGTTTGGTTATAATGCTTTTGTTGTCTTTTGGCAAATTATCAGAAATTATTTTGAGCCAATATGTTGGTTATTGCCCTCTGCAAAATTTCTCGAAACTTTAAAGTGTTAACATTCAATTCCTAAGCCAAGTTTTTGATGCAAACCTTTGTGAAATTTTCGTATTTCTTGAGTTGACTTTGTTCTTTTGTAATTTTTCAAGTTCTTATAAATTTAGACTGCTATCTTTGGTCCTTTTTTTAAATAATATTCACTCACTTATATATTATTTACTGTGTAATCTGTGTTGTTTTAGGCTCCATGTTGTGATCACGTTTATACTTGTCGTTTCTGTCATGATGAAAATGAAAACCACTCGTTGAATCGTAAAGATGTAATAGAAGTTGTTTGTTTAGGGTGTGCCACAAGACAAAAGGTATGGTTTAATATTAGTAATTACAAAATTGAGAATTGTTCTAAATTGTGTTCATTGCAATCTAATTGTACGTGCATATGTGTTTCATTAAAAATACCAGTAATTTACTCTAACTGGCTCAAATTTTCGAGAAAAAAAGAAAAATTAATACAAAATCTTACAACCTAGCCATTAATTTTTATTATGAAAATATTAAGCTACCAAGAAGTTTTGAATATTTCAAAGGAAGTTTGTTATCAGCATTTTAAAACTTTGTATAATCTAGCTATATGGCTGTAAAGATTGTGTATTTACGACGATTTGCATTTATATAAACATTTTTTGTTTTATTATGTCATGTTTTTTAATATATTTTTTCTCTTAGGTTGGAAATACTTGTGCTTCATGCGATGTTGTTTTTGGCAACTATTTTTGTGCAATATGCCGATTGTACGATGATGAAGACAAAAAACAATTTCATTGCGATGATTGTGGTATTTGTAGGTTTGTAGATTTGTTTTTAAAAGTCTAAATGATTATATAAATGGATAGTTATTGAGATTATATATTTCAGGATCGGTGGTCGTGACAATTTTGTTCATTGCTTTAAGTGTGATATTTGTTTACCAGTTTCAAAAAGCGCCCACAAGGTTTGTTTCTTATATCTTAAAGTTTCAGTCTATTTTTATGTGTTTACAAATCACAGCAAATTATGACAGAAGAGTTAGGATAAAGGATTCATTTCCCAGTTTTTTCATTCACTACAACACTTTAACATTTTAAGGTTTTCCAGTCGTACGTTAAATGTTTTGGCTATTATTTAGTAAAACATGGTGTCCAAAATACATAGGCCAAAATTACCATATTTTTACATTTTAAAGTTTTTTAAGCATCTAAGACAATTTAAGAGTTCTTGCAGTGTGTTGAAAATTCGTCACGCACCAATTGTCCAGTCTGTTTAGAAGATCTTCACTCTTCAAGGATACCAGCCCACCTACCCGATTGCGGACATCTTATTCACAGGTGAAATATTTGCAATTAAGAGAGTGTCCTAGTTACCCATTCTGGATAGAAAATCTTTCTGAAAATAGTTTTAGGCATAAAATCATATTATCAATGCAAATTTTTTTCTATCGCCTAATAACGGAAATCCCACCTATTAATTTTAAATAAATTAAAAACTATATTTCAATTTCATAAAGCGCTATCTAGTCATTAATCAGTCTACGGATGTTTAAAATTGTACCATTTCATAGTTTAAGGAAATTTCCATTTACAATTTTCCCTTTACTATTAATAGGAAGAAATAAAAGGTCATTGTCCAAATTGGGGAAAATTTGTTGACAATATTGGCTTAAAACATAATTACACTGCAATATTTATTTTCACGTGGTACGATTTGCCAACAAGAGAAGCTGATATTTTTTCATAAAATTGTTAACACTTTGGATAAATATGGATCAATCCAAAGTTAATTGCAAAACCATTCAACTGTAGCTTTCTCTCATTTCACTTTGAATTCTTGTCCTATTTATTTATTAAATCATTCTCAAAAAGTTTAATTTTTTTGCAAATATCATTTCTCTAGCACATGAAAAATAGTCTGTACAGTGATCATTATTTGTTAAAGGCTCAGGATTAACAGATCTTTGTAGCAGTCAGAGTCTTGATTTTCTTTAAGTATTCATCCAGTTTCAACTACATGTAATTAAATGCACGATTTTTTTTATAATTCAGAACATGCTATGAGGACTTGATCAAGAACGGGTTAGTTAATTAAATGTTTGGGTAAACATTTATTGTAAATCAGAATTTCTGTGAAAGTGTCTTTGCAATTTTGCTTTCAGCATTTATACCTGCCCACTGTGTTCTGTATCTATGTTGAAAATGAAAGAAGTTTGGAAACGACTTGATGAGGAGGTGAATTCTACCCCAATGCCAACTGAATATGCCAATTGGAAGGTTGGGATTCTTTGTCGGGACTGCCATAAGGTATAGTTATATTATTAAGTGAAAGCCACACTACTCAGATTTTTAACTGTAGCTATATGACAACTTTGTCTTTTAGAAGAAAACTTGAGAAATTGATCTATTCTTTGGTTGTGATAATGGGTGTTTAAACACAGTGTGGTTTAAATTAACATGTGTTACCAAATTATTTTCATTGATTTGGTACTGTAATGGCAGTATGAATCTAGTTTCTGAACCTTTGGACTTTTATGACAGGTTTGATGTAAAATAAAAAAAATTTGGCTTTGAAACTGCACTTGCATTGATAAAATATTGTTATTTTTCAACATTTTGTTTATTCCTGTTGATCCTTTTCCTGTTTCAGGAATGTATAGTTACATTTCATGTGATTGGCTTGAAGTGTTTTCATTGCGGTTCCTATAACACTTGTCGTAGTAAGGTTGAACCTCCGCCTACAGAAGTTGGTAAATAAAACCACATTATTAAATATTACTGTTTAACTCCAAATATGTATCCATCTAGTGAATTTTTACCACAACCGTTTTTTGCTTGAGCCACGCCATACCCTTCTCCTTTTTTTTTCAATCTATTTTGTCCTACATCCACCCGTTATTGTTGTAGAGGGGCAGATTGGAGCCCATAATCTTCAATCCCTTTTT
This sequence comes from Megaphyllum sjaelandicum, assembly GCA_034698745.1. Classification (NCBI taxonomy): domain Eukaryota; kingdom Metazoa; phylum Arthropoda; class Diplopoda; order Julida; family Julidae; genus Megaphyllum; species Megaphyllum sjaelandicum. The sequence continues at coordinate 50,885 of JAQGBX010000005.1, forward strand.
CGTTACGTTTTGGGACAAGTTGGACGCTTGCAGGATTCTCGTTCTTAATGATCAGAGGGGTATTTAGGGTGTTGCCAACTACCTTTTCAAGATACTCCCAGGCGTATGTTTTCGTTGATATTTTTGTTGTGTTAATTTCGTTTTTATTGCTTTCCTTCCATTCTTTTGAACATATGCTTTCATTATCCCCATTATTGCTATATCAGAAATACTTTCCCAAGTCTCTAATAATTTTAGAAAGCTTGCATTTTTTTTAAAAAATTTCCAATTTTACAGATTCATTTTGTTATCTGACTTTTTCGGTATACATTATTGCACAATTTAGTTACATGTTATTGTGCTCAACTCAAATTTTGGACGGCATTTTCCAAGCAACTCTTGAAATGAATCTGCTTTTTAATCCTAAGAGTAAAAGTGGATGACACAAATTTGTATTGGACGAGCATGATAGCTGAGAGGTTAAAAGCTCAATCTTGCATTAAGTAGACCTGGGTTAATAGGCTGTCCAGTCGACTTTGGTTTTCCTGAGTTGGGTTTAGGACAATGCCTTGACTTTACCTCTAAAAATCAGCCAAGACAGTTTCCTTCTTTTATATACATGTAGTTTAGATTTGCATGATTTAGAAGCATGTTTAATTTTGCATTTACGGATTTGTGTATTACTCTCCCAGTCATTGTTCGGGCGTTTTAAAGCATGTACTGCTCGTGCACCCTAAGCCCTAAAGCTACAAACCCTACCCAAATTTACATTGGGGAGTGAAAGTAATTTCCAATTGTGTGTTATTTATATCAGGAGTGGCTTTCAAGATTTCTATCAAAAGGGGTGTTGGCTTACCACTCTTTCAAAACATTTTGAAACATTGATATGTTATGAAACTATTTTATTGTATAAAGTGGTTTTTCTCTCCAAAAAATTGAAAAGCTCACAGATTATTTTGCTATGGCTTCTCAAAGCTGTTTGCAATGAGGAAATTTACAATTTCAAAAAGTAAATTAATGTGTATATGATAAAATTTGCGTAAAATGCGTATGACAAAGTGCACTCTCAATGGTGATAATGCAATTACATGGATGTTGTTTGCACATGCTGGTAGCTTACACCCATTGTTTTCACCTGAATGACTGAAATTTTTGGATTTTTATTTATTATTTTTAGTGCTTGAACATTTGGTTATATGCAATGGAAATGTGAATCAATCTATTTAGGAAAAAAGTTTATTTTAACATTCCATGTAAATTGAAGGGGATTTAAAAATTCTGATATGCATTTTTGTTTTCCTATCAGCAATGACGAACGAAAATGAAGAAGGGCCCATGGAGGAATCATCCAGTTCAACATCTCAAAGTGAAAACGATGAAATTTCCTAGTTTTCCTAACAAGTAAATATCCCATTCTGTTTGTTCATTTTTTTACGTTTTTCATATTTGTTTTCATAACTTTGATATGATCCACTTGATAATAAAGTGGTTAGATTTTGTTGTAAAAACTCAACATAAATTCAGGTGTTGTTCATTTCTTGTAGTTTCAGTAATATTAATTTTGGAGTTTGTTGAATAATGTGTTTAGGAAGTTCAGTAAGACATCTTTTTCCACAGATGGCTTGAAAAATGTAATACACCTTACAAATTACACCTTACAACCTTAAATTAATTTGAATTTTGTTTATGAAAATAATAAATCTGGTGAAAATCGGCATCATGCTTTTGCATGGATTCCTTGCATTTCTCTGTTGGTAGAAAGACTTGGGCATGCTATTACTTGTTCATTAAAAGGTTAAGCAGTGGAGGCTTATAATCAGTTATAATGCTTGCACTGGGTAACCTGAATCTCTTTAGACAACTTTATTTATTGTCAGTGCCCTCTGAGTGAATTCCAAAGCAGTCATTTGAATCAGTTTAAATTTTTTCTCACTTTTGAATTTACCTTGACCCACCGACACCATTTGGCAATTTCCTTTAGGTCAGAAAGTCCCATTACATTATATGACTAACAAAAACTTTTGAATCTACTTAACATTTTAGCCTTGAAAGGGAGGTTCCAATTTCAACCTAACAATCCCAAAATGACAGACATGAAGGTTTTAAAAAAGGTAAAATGTGGCTACAACTGGTAGTTAGTGAGAATTTCGGGCATTTATCAAATTTTTTATTAATGTGCAGTTAATAAATTGACAGTTTCACAAACCAGACTGGTTCGTTTTAATTACTTGCAGCGTTTTGTTCGCTATTATTTTGAAATACTATTGTGTATCTAATGCTTAATCTTAATTTTGCTCTAAATTATTTCTGTTAAAAATTACAGTTAATTAACCATCTTTTTGAATAAGAGGAGAATTAAACTACTTTTTGAATAGCAAATGTTTTCTTATGATCGACCTTCCTGAAAATGTTTCCAAGCATGGTTAATGAACTACTGAAGATAGGATATGAAAAAAATTTACTACCAACGGTGGTTTCTATATTTCCGTATCAGTTTCTAGTTGCATAAATGAAAATTATGCTAAAAATTAACCAAGATATAGATAATTCTCATATTCCCATGTTTTTTATTTTTTTACAAAACTGAATTTGTGAATTTGATGTTGTAATGCCGACTTTTTTTAAAAAGGTTCAAACTTGCCTTTAAGTAAAATAGTTAGCATAGTTTTTGTCACATAATTTTCCGTTACATTACACGTATTTGCTATAACGACTAATTTTTATGCAAAGTGTATTTTAAATCCACATAAATTTTCTCCAAGGGAAGTTTTTTTTAACTCAATTGTTAGAAAACTGGAATTTCTTGCATTATTTTCTCTCACATGGCATCACTAATTGGTTCCAGCGATTTTAATCGAAATAGGCGATGAATGTCAAAAAACTTGCTAAACATTTGACTTACCAAAATAATTTGCTCTGCGTTTTAAAAATATATATATATATATATATATATACAATTAAATATATGTATTTTTAAAGCTCAGAGCAAATTATTTTGGTAAGTCAAATGTTTAGCAAGTTTTTTTACATTCATCGCCTATTTCGATTTTTATTATGTTATTTGTTTTAAAAAAAATTATAAGTAGTTTTTGATGATGCCTACTTGCTGCAACTGCTGAAATTTGATTTTCTGAATAATGCCGAAAATCCATCTGAGAACAACCGTTGATGCATTAGATGCTTATACAAGTTGTGTCTACACGTGTACGTTCTCCAAACGTGTCCGTGCTATTATGAAAGCTACTCAAAATTGTTTCGCGTGTTTACGTTATGTTGACGTATGACAATTTGATCAAATTAAGCGATGATATGATCCAATTAAGCTGCTTTCATGGTATACATATTGCGCATTTATTATTTGCCAAGCATTATATAAAAATTATTCTTTTTCTTTAAATTGATTTCATTATTTTCACAAACTTTTTAATGAAGAGAGCTTTTTGTAGCAAACTTGACCCCTTTTTTAAATCTGTTAATAAAAATTGATTTCATTTACAATATCCAAAGTATAAAAATAAAAGATAAAATTGGTTAAATAATGTTAGCTCTTGTCGATTGTCCCTGCAACCCTGCAGAAATCAAAAGAAAATGACACTAGACATTTTAAAATACATGTATATTCGTATTGGAGTCACAATATATAGTTATTGAATTGTTCATGTTCAGTTTCTAATTTCTTAGGGTGGGAGCAGGGTGGAGCTTATTCCAGTCGCCCTTAGTTATGATCCGAGATACTGGCAATCGGCTGGGGCGTCGGTCATATGACTGAGATGGTGGGCTTTGATGATCTGCTGAAGCTTTTTATTTTGATAAACATGTGATAAACATTTTTATCCAAATAAATATCCTTATGCAGCAGAATACCTACTCTAGAGCCCATGTACTGTTTTGTATGAATATTTTTGGAAATATTCAGATAAAATAACTGCAAATCTGGGATTTTTAAAATTTCTGGACTTGTGCAGGAGAGTGGAAATGTTCGTGCCCACAAGCTGTGCAGTGAAGGCATCAAATGTTAGGAAAATGAGTATTTCTTTAAAAAAGTAGGCCTGCTGCTTGAGAATACAAAAATCCAGATATGGTAGTTAGATTTTTGGACTTCATGGCAATATTTGACAATATGGTTTTACTTTTATACCAGGGACATAATTGAAAATTAGTGTACTTGCATCAGTACAAACAATGATTCCGTTTTGAAGCACACAAAGCAACGATTGCAATTTTATTTGTTCTCAGTTTAAAAAAGATTAAAAACTGTCATGTTATGTTTTCAGTTCATAAAAGTTTATATATTTTTTTCAATAAAAAATCAAGTTTGAAAGAATACTTACAAAGCATGAATTAGATCGAAAGTTTACATGTAACCTACGTGTCATGCGATGAGGATATTTTCGAGCTCATTTTTGCCCAACTAAATACTGAACTAAATTCTACAGGAATGACATTGGAATTGGAGTTATTTAATAAAGAGCTGGAAACGTGGTGGTGTTTTGTAGAACGAGTTTAGCTGTTATTACTGCATAATTATCAAATGGCGAAGAGCTTTTTTCAGGCCATCAGTATTGAACTTTACAAGATGATTTTAATTATGTATAGCTGGCATTTGACATTAATTCACCCTATAGGCTAAACCAATCTATTTGGGGTACGATCTAAGATGCATGCAGTATATTGTATGTTTTTTTTCGTATTTTTGGTCCCCGCACTGCTTTTTTTCCCAGCCTGATTTATATTTAAGACTGCAGGTGTTGTTTCCGTTTCTGGCTCAAACCCAAACCCCAATTTTCGTCTGGGATATAGAGCATTACTTCCTAGTCTGGTTCTTCTATAAAAATGCTTCACATGTGAATGTGAATATAGCCAGAATACTATAACGGTTACTAGCTAGCGCTTTTAAAACTGTCCCCACATATTATAGACCATGCTCAGGTTTTCAAAAACAAAAAGTCATGTAGAGCCTTTAATTATCATATCATCACGATATAGCAGTCACACATATATAAAAGCATGGAACTGGAATCAATGGTTTCTGAACTAAGGGTTACATGCATTTTAACTCGACTGATTCGTTGGAATTGGCTCTAGATCTTGACAAATTAGAAAGCACGTAAAACGAAAACATCCATGGCGTAAATTGCATACATACTGTACTACGTGTATATACTGTACTGTACATTTAGGTTACAGTAGGTAAATGTATAAATGAAAATGATTAAAGTTTTAATTCTTACAACCCAAATGACTTACGATGCACCCTGTAAATAATAGATTCGTAAGCAGTTATGTAAGCAGATAGTTACATGTACAGTATGTGTTATGAATTACATTAATTGGAGAAAATTTGCTTTGAAATATTTAGCATAACGTGTTTTGAAAAATGGCACGATCACCCGACTATTATTTTATAATATGTTAACGTTTTTAAAAGCAAATATATTGATTGTGGAGGATTGTCATAAAGTCCATCAACGAATGAAGTATAAGCACCGAGGAAGATAACGCAAGTTCTGGCTAATTTGGGAGCAGCTACTGCATGCATGTCGATGCCATTTCTGGTCAACATGTTGACCTATTAAAAAATCTTCAATTGTTTAGAAAAGTTGCAAACTTGTAATAAGTTTTTATGGCATATTCGTCACACATAAACTTATTGGTTGTAATTTTTTTTTCTCGTTGAATTAATTTCGTATATTATGTGATTATAGTGTTTTTTTTTATTTGTTAAACTTAATTTGATGCATTTTTTGGAATACAAATTGGGTTTGCCTATAACTATAACAATAAATGAAGCTTTTTAGTAGTTTGATCTTGATCATACAAGCATTAATTAGCTCATATGATATAATACATGTAGCTTGATAATGGCTTTAACTACACTGTGTTTTTCTCGCGTGGCAACATGATAGTTTTGATTTCCAAAAACACGCATGAAAATATACTGTACTGTGGCTCTTGAGATAAAACCATAAGTTGATGATTCGATCTCGATAACCTGAGTGGATACGATGAAGGAAATTTAGATGATTTCATAATTTTTAAAACTTTAATAAAGTAAGCGATAAAACTTTCTGCACGATGTACCAAGCTTTAAAGCTTAGTTAAACGAAGTACTGTTTTACCAAGTTAGGGTCGAAGGACTACTTTTTTTTGTCGCCAGAACACCCTCCACTTTTGAACTAAAACTGGATCTGACTAGCTAGACAGTCATTTGGTGGGTAAGTAAGCTAGGGCATAGCCGACGTGTGTACATGTACTGTGAAACAATTCAAAGGGGGTCCTCGCAGGGGTTAATACGTTAACCTGACACTTAGGAAATTTTACCATGAAATCCCCCTACTAGAAAACCTGTCCTTGGAGCTGCCAAAAGTTTCAAAAGTTCAAGCGCTTATTTCATTAAAGAGGAACATCGAAGGAGGCTAGCTGGAGATATTTCCTAGGAGAGAAGTCAAATACTCGGAAAAAGGGCAATGACTACATCGATAATTGTGAACAGAAATGGCGCCCACCTGCCTTTTAAACAATAGAAACGAAGTTTTGGAATTTGAAAATAAAATCTTTAATGTGTTGTGCATACTCCGATTAGTGTAATCTGAATTTAACGATCGGATTAAATTGTCTAGTGCTGTTGAAATAAGCTGTCATTAAATTCCTTCAGAAGTTTCCACAGGAAATACAGTACGTTCTTTGTGTACTTTGAGCTTCTGCTTTCGATTCTTGGAGATTTTCCACGAACGTCAGTTTAATCTATAAAATGTACATTTTTATAGTTTCCGACGATTATTAATAACATCGGTAACAATATACTTAGAAATGGCACACGTTTATTATCAAAACATTCTCAGTTTTGCGCATTGTTTCAAGGTGCATGGTTCCTATAAAACTTTTCTTTCAATGATACGAGGATCACGATATGCCCCGCAGACTGCCGGATTTACCCATAAGAAGCCTTAGCTGCAGATTAGGGGCCTCAGCCATTTAGGGGCCTCGGCAAATGACGGTGTCAGTTACACGTTTCAACACGTTATCGGAGCTCAAGTTTGGAAAATTGTCTACGTTTTTAGAGTATTGCAACATTTTCCACGTTTTCTGAGAACAAAAATGCAAAATTCTCCAGGTTTTCCGAATACAAATTTGAAAAAATTTCCACTCTTTACGAATTCAAATTTGCTACATTTTTGTAATTTTCCGAGGACAATTTAAAAATATTCAAAACATTTTCAAATGATATGTTTGTAAAATTTTCAAATCTTTCGGAATAGAAATTTTTAAAATTGTCATCCTTTTCCACGGACATGCAGTATTTTCAAAATTTTGCATCCATTCCGAATAGAAATTTACAAAATTTTAACCTTTTTCCCAAGTTGTAAAAAATTCACCATTTTCCACTGACAACTTCCTAATATTTTCTACATTGTCCAAGGACTATTTGCAAAATGTTAAGCTTTTTTGCAGACAAATTTAAATAAATTTCCAGTGATTTCCAAGGATCAGTTTGAAAATGTTTTTGAATTTTCTGGAGGCAATTTTGCCAAACATTTAAAAAATTTCTAGGGCAATTTTGTAAAATTGTACAGATTTTTATTTGCACTATCAGATATTATTCCTCTCAGAGGGCCTGACGTGAAATATTTTGCACAACTGACCATTTAACACGTTGTCACATCATGCAGATTTTAGGCATTTTGAAAATGGCATGGAAATTCACATTGGTGTGTAAAACGGCAAGGGGGTGACTAAATCTTTGAAATTAGGTTATAAGTAAAATGTTCAAAATGCCTCACGAAACGACAAAATTCACAAAATGTACGTATTGCTTGAACCCCCAACTCCACCTAAAGGCGAGCCTCTTCGGATGGCCACAGCTTAGGGCCTCGCCATGCCTAAATCCGGCCCTGCCTGAGTATGAAGTTGTGGCAATTCCATGTTTAATGTCTATGTACAGTATGTGTATATATTAACAGTAAATCAGTACGTTCTTTTATAATTGCTGTAGTTTATTATAATTGTGTACTACGCAGCAGTATTAATTGATATGCGGTTTTTTTTTTTTTTTTTAAGTGTTTGATTCAAATACAGTGTAATCTGGATGATCTCTCTTCTTTTGCTGTTACAGCAAAGTACTGGGCCTTCTGGGATGTACAGTGTACATGTACATGTACCACTGTATAACAAAAGGCATATAATTAACTTTCTATATGATACATGTTTATAAACTAGTGATTATCACTGGTTAGAAAACAATAATATTATGTACCACCTACGCTTTTAAATTCATGTGAAAATTATCTGTGGGCCCAAAACTAGCTACCATTGAGCTGTGAATAAACTATACGAATATCCTGTACACAGAATTACAAGTCCTTCGGCCATTTATAGTGTAATCTTTGTTTAAAACTTTAAAATTCCTTGGAAAATTAATTGCGTCATTTGAAAACAAGAATGAAAACACGTACACCCACATGGACTTCGTGCAAATCCAAGTTAGCGTCTGGATAATTTCAATTGTAACGTGCGTCGCAACGTACATGTAGAAGACGTGGAGAGATTTTGAAATTTACTTCGAAAATCAAATTCATGTACAGGTAGTGCCATCTAAATAGGCCTTAAATGAATCGATTAAATATCGTTGAATTAATGGAAAATACACCCTCGTGGCTACGCTACGTCGAAATGACGTCACTTTCATTTCTCGGAGAAGGCGGGATTGCGTCAGGCATTTGTAAGAAACCTTTTCATTTGTTGAAACCTGCCTATTTGGCATATTGCCAGCCAATCAGAAGGCTCGTCTCGAAAGAATCGGCACGTGATGCGTGCTGGCGTTCGAAAAACTAGTCTGAACCAGCCTCTCTATTAAAACTAATACGGAGCGTCGGTGTGCGATTCAGTTTTGCTTGGCTGCTTTTCGTTTTGGTCGGAGCATTCCGTGCTAGTTTTCCTGCAATTTTGTATCTTCCTAGTTGTTTGGATTTTCAACCCATCGCAAGAATATTCGTTGGCCCTTAAGTCGCGAATTTCCCGTTTTCTTCGTTTTTATTTTTGGATAATCTCCCTTCTACCCGCGGGTAGCCTAATGACCTCGATGGGTTCTTGCTTATCATGCTTTATCTGCTCTTTCTTGTAGTGTGTGTATTACCACTTCTATCCGTAAGTACATTTTTTTTTATTACACTATTATTTTTCTACCTTTCATCCTCATATTCGGAAATTTTGAGACGCCGAAAAATAGGATAAGCTATTGATCCGAATCTCGAAACTCGAAGCCATTGTATACCATTGTTCAAAATCCAGCTGTCGCCACAAATTCGTAGGCCACGTAAATTTAGTGATGTCGGCCTTGAGTCACGCTTCTTTCATATTATTTCTGTTTCGTAATTGTTTTTTAAAATCATGTTGGGCTATTTGCCGCTGTTTTGAGTTTTGACATTGTGCCAATTTCGATGTCGCAACATGGAAGCCATTGCCCATTTTAAACGGAGCCATGATGATGGCGTGGATCTTAACATTTAGCTGGCATCACGTTTACATTTTCTACGAAATCAATGTTTTACTTCGTGTAACCCACTCTAGTCTTTATCATAAGACATTTCGTGGACGATCAAATGAAGTACATGTATTTTAGCCTTTATTTATTAGATGTCATAGGCTTTAGGACATATCCTTTGAAAATGAAGGCCACTGAAACTAGCCAATCGGCATCATAGTGCTATGGTGCACTTTGTCGAATGCGCCATTGCCCTTTCAATTTGCTGTTAAGGGCGAAGCTCATTTTTCACTTGAAAGTTAGAAAATGGGGACGTACAAGATTAGGTGTCTCCCGAAACATTCCCCCAATGCTCAGTTGACCATGGCCTATTTTAAGGAGATGGAACTGGTACTCGGACCAAAAAGAGCAGCTTTGAGACCCTATTGTTGTGCAGGCATCACATTCTGCACCATCAAGCCCAATGACAAAAACTGGGTTTTCATGGGATGCTTTTAGGTTCCACGAATATAGGACATCATAATTTATCCTCTGTGTAATTTCGCAAAGCTCATAATGTAGGATACATTTTTTGTTTTCTAGATAAGTTTTCTTGCATTTGGGACATAACTTACAATACACTAACCAAATTGAATTGCAAATAGTTGCAAAATGGATAAATGCTGTCTAGTATCAACCACCATGGTCTATGACTATATTGGTTTGGCGTAGCCCAAATTAATAGACTCATTCAGTGCAGCAAATTTGATGTCCTTCGCATTTAACTGTCATAATTTTTTCTAACAACTTAGAGAATGTTAGCAAGCAATTAGTGTCAGTGGATGAAATTTGAGTTTGAGCGCGAATAGTCTTTGTGGCATCCACAAAATTCCACCTACATTCCTATCTGGGTGTAGCCAACTATGTTAAAGTCCTTGGCATGCCATGTATGCCTAGACTTCCCAAAATGTTTCCTCCGTGCATTTTGTTCTTGGGAGAAGAAAAGTTCTTCAATTCGACCTAATGTCGTCTAAAGCGTAGTTTTTCAATGCCGGCTACTTATCAGTGTATTTTATTAATTGCTGTTAAATTTAAAATGACGAACTATCTAATCTCAAAGATTAGAATGTTTGTCATTTTAGTTACAAGTAAGCAGATTACTGATAAATGCCCATGTGAATTATTTTGGCGATTAAATTAATTGTTGGTATTTTCTAGTAACTGAATATTAATGTGCAGTTCAAATTAAGACTTCCTCCCCTCACCCACTTTCAGTTACTTTAAACCATACTGTGCAGACCGTCAAAACGAGGCATTTCAAAGTTGAGTTTATCACCAGTCTTCTGAATTAGGAGGCGAAGCCCATGGGGCAAGTCCATAAAGCTGGATGCATTTTCAATGTAGTCGATGAATATTGACATTGCTGTTATGTTAACGTTAAATGTTTCTAAGAGTTATTATCCCCTTGTAAAAAGGTAACTTTACTAATAGGTTTTAAGTAAATCTTTGGCATCCTTGCATGCTAATTAAGATTTAGATAAAAGCAGTTACAAGAGCAGTTTTCTTTACTTATACAATTCATAGTTTAGTGATAAACCATTATAGAAATAACGTCAGATGGACAAGGAAAGTGTGGCGTTATTGTCTAGCGCCCCCCCAATGATTTCGCCGCGTTGCCCGTGCGATCCCCTAAATTCGTTACCCGCACTTGCTGCGTCACCCGGGCAGCAAACTGACGGGTATAAAAAGAACGCTGCACGTGCGTTCGTTCTCTTCTCGTTTTGGACTTCCCCACATCTGGACGTGTCTTGCTTCACGCATTTTCTTCGATAGTTTAACCACGCCACGTGGTAGTTTAACTTTAGTATTAATTTGTAAGTTTTTATTTGTATTATATTTTTCCGACGTAAATTAAATATTAGTTTTATATCTACATTGGGGACTTCAATCCCTAAAAGAGAAATTTACTTTGTGGCACACGCATAATTTAATGAAATTAAAAGCATAAAAATGTATACACTAGGTATGAAATTAAAGCGAGATTCACCTTATCGCAACAAAATAAAATATTTTCATTCAGATAGACATTTCGGTTACTTGTTCAAATGTCAAGGCATGCTCTTAAGATTCCTCAATTCTTTGTAGAACTTTGGATGAACTTACAGCCTTAATTTCTCGTTAGGCCTGTTTGTCAGAGGATGAAACCTCTAAGGATCACTTTAAATCTCTTTGAAGTGGCAACACATTAAGTAAAATTAAATAAACTTCTCATACCAGTTGATACTAACAATGTTTTACCCACAAATATTATCAAATGCCGTCAGGGGTGAGATAGTCAGTTTTTCTAGGGGAAATAGTGTCTATACGTCAAAAATAGCTCACTAAGGCTACCAGTTGTGTAGCCAGTCTAGCTGTCGGTTTCCAGTTCTGGGTGCTTCCCATTCTCCTTTACAAGGGGAAACCAGCCATTGTCCATAAATTTCCTCCAGTTCCTTGTTTGGTAGATAATGTATGTCAGAGCGGTTTAAAAACTTTAGTTGTTTTACACGTCACGAGTTCTTGAATGTTTGATGCTAACATGTATTTTTCTTACAGGGCGGTTGCTCCTGCCAAGCATTTAAAACCTCTGAGGGTTCCTTCTTCCGTGTTGAAAATTCCGGCCCGGCTGTGAACGCCGGCCCTCCTTGGGACCCAAGCTGATATTGGTTAAAGGGGTGAAAGTTCCTGTTGGCTCAGTAAGTGCTGCTTAAAAAAACTCATTTATGAAGTCTCCATTGCGTTTATTTAACATTAAATCTGGCTTCTTTACAGTTTAAGTATTTCTAAGAAGATTCCAGATAATTCCAGACTCCCTTAATTCGGATATTGTATTGTACCCTCATCGTAAACCCTAGCACATTTTCAAGTCGAGATCGCCACCTTCTATCCAAAAATGAATTTCGAAACTCGTGGTGGAACCATCCATGTTATTGAGGACCAAAAACTAGCAACAGATGTGGTTCGTGAAATGGCTGCTGTCCCTGTATGTATTTTTTTCCTCAAAGTTATGGATTTCATTTGGATTTGGTAGTTTTTACGAGCAATACATTTTTCTTTTAGGAAAGGGAAGAGCCATTTTACGTCGTCGATCTGTCTGACATTGTCAGGAAACACAAATTGTGGAAGCTGGCACTACCTCGTGTTGAACCATTTTATGGTATTCAAGCTTTGTGCTTTGGTGTTGTTTTATGCATTGGATTCAAATGTATCATAATTTTTTTTTTCTTTTAGCTGTCAAGTGCAATGACACTACCACTGTGCTTGAAGTTTTGGCAGCTTTGGGCACAGGATTCGATTGTGCTTCTAAGGTAAGCTAGCATTAATGGGCCCCGGTTGGGGAGCAGGCTGCAGCGAAACAGCGCCACCTGAATCATTTGCGTGTGATGTCCCAGTTGAGAGTGGATGATTGTACGTTGCCAGTGTTGATCTGAAATTGCACCTTTCCCTACCACCTATTATCTATGGAAGCTACTAGTACTACTACTTGAGATTGACAGAGCTTCAATAACAAACACCTGAAGATGTATGTCCACTTTTAAGTTCAATTAAGGTAAACAATATACCCCTCAAGTAAGTGGAATGTTTTTTGTTCTTACTGTGAGGTGATGCTGAAGGTGTTCTTTTGGCTGATAATTCTAAACGTATTTTACGGATGAAAATCAGTTTGATTGCTTTAATTTTGAGCCAACAAATTGATTCCGCCAATGGTATGGATGTTGTTTGCTCTATAGTTATCATATTAATAAGATTTGGTTAAATGTCCTTTTTTATTATGCTACTAGATAGTGGGAGTGTTAGCTTGAATTTTCAGCATTCTTAATCTAATTATTTCTTCACCAGACCACTTATAGTTCTGTAAATGTTCATCCCTTTTTAAAACTTATGTTAATATTATCTGTTGATACCGTTAAAATTTGATTTTACGGCAACATTGTTCGGTATTTTTTAATTATGTTTTTAAATAAGCCCATTATAAGAAATCAACTTATTGTGGAAAGTTATCGACCCAGCAACATTGTTGTCTCCAAATTTATTAGATTTTGCATTTTTAAGGTAAATTCACTCTTTCAAAAAAAATTTTCATGCTATTTTACCACATTTTGCTAAGGCTTCAGCCATGTACATACATATCATTGGTGCTCTTGTAAAGTTAGGTAATTGTTTGAAAATTGTTGGCACTTAGCAAGGCGTTTTAAGGATTACCCTGGGCTTTTCTCTTGATACAGATGTAATCATCATTACCTAAGGGTACTTTCTACCTGTTACTTGTAAGTTATTTAAAGTACCTAGGAAAATAATCATGTGAAATTTGTTTTAAAAAGTTTTAAATTCACATCAGCATTTTGTTTCCTGGTACTCAATTGCTGTTATGGTGTTTACATGTATTAAAAACCAGTCCTTAAGCATAGTGCAATCTATAATAGCTTGCAAGTGCCAACTATTACTGCAGCCACTTATTGCACATATTTGTGAAGTTTTCTTTCCATTGATGGGCATGCGGCCTTGGCCACCTACTGGAAACTTGTAAGAGCAAGCAGCGTGCTTTTATTTCACACCTAACTTGCGTATTTTTTTAAAACTAATTGAACTCAATGTAAACCTTGAAAGTTCAAAAGGCCTTGACACTTGATCCTGCATTGGTAAGAAATAATTTTAATGGTGTTTCTCAAATTATTTCAATGAGTTTTCATTGAAAATGTTTGTGGAGGGGGATTGGCTAAGGGGTATGTGAAATTTAAGTCATAGGCATTGCAAGATGTGATTGATTTGTCGTCAAAGAGCTACAAATACTCAAGGTATTGTTGCTAAATAACAAATTGAATCCATTTTCTTAGTTTGTCGGAAGAAATGTTGTCATTCATTTACATCACAATATTATTGTAGTTTTGTTTTGAAGGTTTACACTTGGCATATTCCCTTTTTAATGAAATTGCAGATTCATTATTTAACTTGTGTGGACCAACATTATATTTGACTTAGTCAATTTTTCTTTTGTAGAGTGAGATCCAGAAGGTTCTTGATCTTGGCGTCGATCGATCCAGAATAATCTATGCCAATCCGTGCAAAACCTCATCTTTCATAAAATTTGCATCCAGCCAAGGCGTCAACCTCATGACGTTTGATAATGAAGCTGAACTTCATAAAGTAAAAGCTGTCTTCCCTGATGCAAAGTAAGTTTCTTGATTATTACTGAGGTATTCTTCAAAAAAATGATAATTTTAAGTTTACCAAGCCATTGCAGTTATTTGTTCATAATACTTTTAAAACTTGTTTTTTTCTTCTTAGGTTGGTAATTCGTATACGTGTAGATGGCAAAGCTCAATGCCCACTTGGCATTAAGTTTGGAGTTTTACCGGAGAAAGCATTGGATTTGCTGAAAACTGCCAAGGATTTGGATCTGAATGTTGTTGGTGTCAGCTTTCATGTTGGAAGTGGCTGTGAAGATGCCAAAACGTACCATCGTGCCATTAAAGCTGCCAAGGACCTGTTTGATTTTGCGGAACAAATAGGTTACCATTTCGACCTTTTGGATCTTGGCGGTGGATTTCCTGGCCAGTCCTTGGCTGCTCTGTCTTTCAATAGTGTACGATCTAAACGCAATTGCTTTTATTTTAGCTTGATTTCTTGAATCTCTGGAATAATTGTGAAATCTTGTGTCCTCTTCAGGTTGCTGATGTCATCAATGTTGCCTTAGATGAGTTCTTCCCTTTTAATTGTGGAGTTCGCATTATTGCTGAGCCTGGCCGTTACTATGTTGCCTCTGCATTCACATTGTGCGTCAATATCATTGCCAAACGCATCATTCAGCCTGATCATCCAGCCATTGAAGATCCAGCTTACATGTATTACGTAAATGACGGGGTGTATGGATCATTCAACTGCCTTATTTTTGATCACGCCATTTTAAGCAAACCAGTTCCATTGAAGGTTAGTTATCCATGAGTACACAAAGTAATCAACCGTTGAATGCATTGTCTTAACTCTTTTGCTTTTCTTTATTAGGAGGCCAAGTGGCAAACAATCAGCAAATGCAGTGTTTGGGGTCCTACATGTGACAGCATGGATTGTATTATCGAGAATTGCCTGCTTCCTAACTTGGATATTGGAGATTGGCTCATGTTTGAAGAAATGGGTGCTTACACTGTTGCAGCTGCTAGCGCCTTTAATGGTTTCCAAAAACCTACATTGCACTTCATTGCTTCCACGAGTACATGGTAATTAATTTTTCTTTTGAATTCTAAGTTGAGTTTCTAAAATTTGGTAGATTGTAAATGATATATCATTAAAACTTCAATCTGGTGTGATCATGGATTTTGTTTTATAATGACCATATGTATTCTCTTGTGTAGCCTATATCTGCAAGATCAATTGAACATAAGTTCGATGGAACCTACCTCCACTGAAATTCCTGCTATGAAGACTGGTCACGATGTTTGCACTGAAGAATCCTTTCCTGATGCCCACGCACCTGAAATCGGTTTGATCGACGTTTGCCTAGATCGCACGGTGTTGGACCGGCCCTGGATAATGACCTCAGAATAATGGATCCACTTGGTACACGAAGAAAATTTACTTTTTATAAGTTGTTCGTTCTCACCTTTTCTTATTTTGAAATGCACTTTCCAAATCGCCTCTGCACTAACCCTTACCAACAATTTAAGGCAAATTCACACCTATGACTTGACAAACTGGCTTAAATGAAGATATGCCAGTATTTTGATGTGAAGTAAAATTTCCCTTGTCCCATTTAAGGCGGTTTGATAGTAGATGAGAAATCGCTTTATTTTCCTTCAAAAGTTTCCTTTCCTGTTAAATGTTTAGCTAACTTCATTGGCAAAGGCAAACAAATGGGTCGTAGCCTAGGATATTTTAGTTTTAGTATCACTTTGCAGTGCCATGTTTTGCACACGTTTATTGTTCAGGAGTGGAGAGAGCGATGGCGCGGAATAGGGGTTTTTTCCCAGTCATTGTCATCCCTGGACTATTTACAGCATTTTGTACTTTTTTCTACGAGTCAAGGGAATATGGAATTGCTGTGAAATTGGACACGTTCTTCTGAAATGAAACTGATTTCTCTGCCACTTTTGCCAGCATTTTTCAGTCGCTGTGGACTCTCACCGTTTTCTCAAAACATCTTTTTACATTCCATAACATTAGAACCAAAGCTTAAAGGTGTTTAGCATTCGTGAAAAGCCAAAGCAAAACTCGTCCACGGCTTCCGGTTTGTGCTGGCAAATGATGCTTCTGGAAACTTCTTAGGAATACTTTATTGAAGTTGCACGTAATTCTGTTACTTGTAATGGCCAACAGGTGTTTATAAAAAAAAATAAAATGATTTCTTCAATCGAAGAGTAGTCTCTTTTGCATTGTATTTATCACTTGTATAGTGTAGTTTGGTGTAGTGGTAACAACAAGTAGAAAATATTGTGGTTCAAACTATGGAGTATACAGTATATATGTGTACTATCGAAAGTTTTAAATGGATGGATTACCACAAGGTGCAGAAAACTAATTTACAGCAGAGTTTACTTTCTCAAATGACATGTATACTTAAAGTATTCACAATGTACTGTAAGTATCTTGCGGCAAGAAATATTTGAGCATAAGATAATGCACCAAAATGACTGCCCCTTCTGGCATACAGTATGTTATTGGTATTAATTTGTTACAGAATGAGTTAGCGGTTGATCAATATTTGAACAGTGTAATAAGGTGATAAAAATTGAAATTTAAACAATTTCAGTCTTTCAAAAATTACACTACAGGTCATGAAAATTTTAAGGCAAGTTTTGAAAAACTTAAGCTTAAACTACTAAAATTGTAAATTATAATGTATTCATAATGAACGAGTTGAAGAGAAAAACGGTTGTTGAGGCCATCTTCAAAACGTCACCGCTTTTCTCGCGTGTATAAGTGGTCCGGCTGACTTTCCGTTATCAATTTATTTTGCCACAGATTATACAGTGAATGCGATTTATTACGACGAAGTAGTTCTTGTCCATTTCGTTTTTGAAAGGCAAAAAGTAGAAATCGCGTATGGCAATTTTATCTGCGCATGAGTGATGGCCGTTTTTGTCTTCGATTGGTTCATTGTGAATACAGTATTAAATCAAGTCAATGCATAAGAAAGACCAGTATGTTGACTCTGGCCACTTAATTTAACCTGACTTTGAGATCGCAGCGCCACACAGTATCAGTGATTTATAAATTCTATCGATAATCGTATTTCGTATTGTGCCGCCCATGCCCTTCTTTGGCTATCACTATCGATGGACTGATTGCTATATTTTGAGCCACTGGTCACCATTATGCTACCCTGTGGGTATCTGAACGATACGGAACACGATCAAATCACTTACAGTGTATACTGGGATCGCATCGTATCACGTTTTTTTCACCACACTGTCGTATGGCGCGCTTTAGTCGTTCACGCCATCTTGAAAAACGTCACCGGTTTTCTCGCGCGCATTATTGATTCCGCGGTTCGGACTGACTTTTTTGGTTAACATTTTATTTGTCCATAGATTATACAATGAATGTGATTTATTACGACAAAGAAGAGCTCTCGAAGTTCCGCAACGCAGGTGACCTCACTACGGTATGGATTTAGTCGATGTGAATAGGACATAAACGACTCGTAAGAGGATTGCAGTTTTCGACGAAAAGATCAGTGTGTGCTTATAATTTTATCAAACATTTTAAAATACTACTATGTTGACCAAAGGAACCGGTTACTGTTAGGTGTAAAAGTACATGAGCTGCAGAAATAGTAAGTATGCCTATATAAACTTTATTGTTCGAATAGAAGTAGAAATATACTGTATAACAGATTACTAGTATAAACAGCTATAGCTATACACTGTTGATTTACTGAGTTATTCAAGTGTACACTGTAAAGATATAAGAACATCTTAACAGCAGGTACTGTATAAGTGTATAGGATTGGTGATCAATCCTTTGCATGTCCGTGATTTGATTTAAAATGTTTAAAATCAACGTCAAATTTAATCATCAATGATTTCATATATGATAATGATAATGCGCGTGGGTAGTTCGATAACTAATGACAATAGTGTTACATTGTGGATCGATGACATTATGCTAAATTAAACCGGATTTTAAGGGCAAGTTTAGAATATCAAATGAATATGAATATCAACCAGGCTGATCACAATAGGATAATTAACGTTAGTACAATATGGGGCTATTATATATCGCAGTAGGCCTACTATTATGACGTGATGATATTTTGACCTGTTCTAATAAAGCATCACTGTTCTCAGTTTAGATTTAACTGAGAGTTTTGGGGAATTTTAAATTCTCCACGTCCCCGAAATATCATTGAACCTATTGCACGCAATGGTCATGAACACAGTTAAATGAACTTGACATTAATCATTAAATTCCTATAAGTGCGGGATAGAAACCAAGTATCCTTTATCTACAGAACAGACAAATGGATGGTTTGTTGATGATTATAACAATTGTGGCAAAAATACCTGCAGTATGAAACTAGGCAAACTTTTGCGAAAAATATGTAGGATAAATTTGACCTTTGGAAAAATGTGCAAAATTGATCTAGTTCAATGATCAATTTGACTTTTAAACTCTCATAAATGGGTGACATTTTTTAATTAAAAGTGTAAAAAAAATCAAAATTACCGCAAAACATTAAAAAAGTTTCTAAGTAAGAATCTTTGCATAAATTCTCACTTTGGTAAGTCCGGGTGGAATCCTCGTCGCTTTGCCAATGTTCTGCGGTTCAATTTTGTGATGGCATAATTATTACAGCCAGAGTGGAGCCAGCCTGAGTCGGCTACGATGGCCAAGGAATTTGCCATTCTTCCTTTGGTTCCAGTGCATGCAGGGTTTGGGAAAGCAACTGTAACCTGCAATATATCTTTTACCAGCGGTAAAGGATATAAGTGGTATATCCAGAATCATTAATATGGAACTATGAATTGTCTTTATTAGCGTATGTTTCACATTTAAGTTAACTCAGGGAGTATCGATTTCCATTCAATCTTAATATGCGTTGTTTTAATTGCTTTTAAGATGGAGGTTATTGCACGCTTCAGAAAAAGTGCAAAATTACAATATAAAAGTGCTAGATTATGCATTTGTATGATTTACATTGTGAAGTGAGATTAATTCTGCTTTTACGGCTTTTATCCCCCCAAGGCATTACAATATCCATGCATGCCTGAAAGTGCTTCCATATCAGTATTTTATACATGCGAGTCTGCCTTTTTTGTATTGATGGCACTGGTGCGTAGCGTAGGATAGGACCCTGCAATAATCCTCAGAATGTAGCCGATACTGACGCGCGTAAACACGTCGTTTGTATGCAAACGAGTATTGAAATAGTTTTACAACGTTAGTGAAACTTAAAGTGGCGAGACCGATTTTGGCTAGGGTTGAAACCCAATGCGGTATTTTAATACAGGTAAATAAAAGCTGAGCCTCGTGGTGAGAATAAGTGTCTAGGGCAGAAGGATGCTATCTTGCTTCGTGAATAAGTTAGAAAATGGCCAGAGGCTTTCCCTATTTAATGTACCTTTTAATTCAAGTTTAATCGATAGCGCGTTTGTTTTATTTCAATTGTTTACTTATTGTGGCGTAAATTGAATTGCGGAAAATAGTAATTGATGAACGGAAGATTAACTTCGTACAGGTGCTTTAGGCCATGAAAATATTCCCGCAAAATACACAACTCATCTA
This sequence comes from Megaphyllum sjaelandicum, assembly GCA_034698745.1. Taxonomy (NCBI): domain Eukaryota; kingdom Metazoa; phylum Arthropoda; class Diplopoda; order Julida; family Julidae; genus Megaphyllum; species Megaphyllum sjaelandicum. The sequence goes on from JAQGBX010000005.1 coordinate 71,085, forward strand.
TCAAAAACTGTTAAACAAGCTTACTCTTTTATATCCCTAAAATTCAAAATTTGAGATTAAAATTCGATAGAATGGACCTCTGCCCATTTCCACTTCTAAAAACATGAACAATACGGTGTGCTATTACTAAATTCTCTTAAAAATACAATAGGAAGATGTAATCCCAAAAAATTATGATATCGGAAGTTTTTTTTCCTGCAATACCATCCAAAACGCACTATTTTAGATTAAAATTCGATAGAATTGACTTTTCCACATCTAAAAACACGAACTGTAGGGTGTGCTATTATTAAATTCTCACATTTTCGTGAAAATCCGCTATACTGTGATATCGAAGTTTTGGTCAACACTATTAATAAAATTGTCCATTTTTATTCAACGTAAAAGCCAGAATGTTCTCAATCAATCCTGAGATCGACATCAACTGCATCCGCATTCAATTCAATTCGCATGAAATCGTTATATTCTTTGATCAGAAGTATAAACAGAGATCTTGTTTATTTTTAAAGGAAACTAAAAAAATGAATGTGAAATGACACGTATATATATACATGTAACATGTCAGTAACATCCCAAGAAGCCAATCAAAATGTACGACCGTTTCTGACCGTATAGGCCCCAGTATTAATGTATTTTGTTCGTAAACTAGATTATAGAGTTCCTGTTTTGGCTCTATTTTAGACTGCAGAGCACCTCTCTGCAACATCGCAAGTGCGCTGTTTCGTGCTGTTCGTAGGTGGATAGAATGGATCTGGGAACCTTAATATATACCGGTACTCAATATCCAAGAGCATCCCCCAAACATGTTGGCAGCGGTTAAGTCGCATCTCGGTAGATGGCGTCTCATTGACCGCCAGAGAAAAAGGCACTCATCGATTGACTCGAATGTTTGGCGCCAAACGCCGCCATTTTTGCGGCAAAAGGCGGCGATTGTTTCCGATCGATTTGTCGGCCATCGCAACTGGACGCTCGTCGTTCCGGTCCACTCGTCCGAGTTTTAATTGGGAACTGATCGTCCACGTCCAGTATGGAGTAACTAAGGCCATTTAAAAATTGATCTAGTCATGCACACCGCTCCCTTCGCATATTCATCGAATAAATTCGCAATTGTGTTCGGTAATGCCGTCGCCGCCATTGATTTTCTGCCACTCGTATTAGTATTCCACTTTGTGGTTTATTAATGCAAAACGCATTTTCAACAGCGCGGCATATTGTTTTCGACGAAGGCAAGAGTTGCGACGGCAAATGAGCGGGGGAAATTGCGCGGTAATGCAATTTTGAAGGGGGCCAATTCTGGAAAAACGGGTCCCCGAAAACTCGCCCTTGTAATCTTCCCTATGCTTATCGCATTGATAAGTGAAAATTGTATGTGTCATTTTGATGCAGTAGCCGACTTTTTAAATGGATTTGAAATTACCTACTGAGTAGACATCCGAAATGACGCCTCGAGCTTTTGCTCTTATCGTATACAAATGAGATGTAGCTTGGCTGTCGTGGCATATCCTCCGTCCATTTTTGCATTTTGAATTACTGTTAAAACGCGAAAATTAAAAATTTATCAAAGGGATTAGAAAATCAAGCAACGATTTTTTCCCGGGAAAGTCCGGGTTTTTACGCTAGTAACCTATGTAACCTCTCATGCGTGGTCGAGGGTAGGGGCCGAACGGTTCGCTCCAAACCCAGCGGGAAATAGCGACGAATTTAAAATCCAATGTGCAATTCAATCCGAACGATAGGGATAGGTTAATTTTCATCGTATCGCCTTCACTATTCGTAACTATAAAGCCCGCGCAAATGCGCGCAGTCCAACCAGTAACCTATAACAATACATTACACGAACACTCTGTATACAGTGAAACCTGCTACTTTGAGCACCTCTATACATTGAAACTCTGTGAACATTGGGCACTTTTCTTCGGCCCGCATTCTTCTCCATAGAAGGCCATGTTAAATTTTTTATATACATTGAACTCGGCATGCTATATGCCGAGCATACTATATCGGCATACTATATCGAAGCAAGGTTCAATTTCCCATTACTTGTTTTTTCTAACCATGAATCGGAACCGAGCAAGATAGCTTAGAGGTTGGCATCCTCGTCTTGCATTCGGTAGACTCAGGTTCGATTCCTGGGTCGGCTATCTTCGATTGTGGT